>JAYKAV010002219.1:1383562-1549173 GCA_035582835.1 Phoebastria nigripes | reverse complement strand
CGCCCCGCCCTCCCTCCGCCCGCGCGGCGGCGGCCGCGCCCCGTCTCCTCGCTGTCGACCCGTCGCGTGCTCATTCCTCGCCTCGCTGCACGCGCAGCCTGGGAAGGGGCGGGGGAGGGGGTCACCCAACGGCCGTTCCCCTCAGGGACGGCGGGAAGTGCTGAGTGCCCGGTTGAGTCTTGCGACCTGCTCCGTGATCGGGGCGGCCCCAGGGCCCGCTCCTGGTTTGCGTGGGGTAGTTTCCTGACTGCGCTCCCCATAGCGAGGCGAGGCTGGGGGGCTGGTGGCCCCGTCYCTCAGCCCGCTGGCCAGGCCCGGCGGTGCCCGGGGACAGGCCCTCGCCTCCCACAGGCTGCGCAGAGTTTTTGSGGCTGAAATAACAATAAACGTCCAAGCAGAAAAGGAGAAGGCACAGCCATGACAGGACACCCACGCAGCGTTAGTGTTGCTCCAGGGGATCAAAGGCAAAAAGGCCGGGGGGGACCCTTTCACCACAGGGCTCCTCCTGAGCCTGGCTCTCCTCAGGAGTACAGATGAGTCCAGCACTCACCCAGAAGCGCCAGCAACAGCTGGGAAAAGGTCCCACCAGACCCGAGCTGGGCTCACCTAGTTTCCAGCTGTACTCACAATAAAACAGGCTACCTCAGGGGACTTCCTAACACTGTTCTCAGCGCACATTAGTCACAACAGATACACCTCGCTCCCAAAGAAGGTGGAGAAAGAAGGAGCAAAGGATTCATTTCGCTGACATACAGAAATAAAGCAATACCTCTAAGCTTTAGCTTTACATCGCGCAATGCACGTCACAACATAGTATCACACAGACAGCAAAGGAAAATAATACATGGCAGATCCTCGGCAATGTAAATAAGCAAAGCTGAAATCAGCCAAACTACAGCAGCTGAAGATGTGGCTTAATATAGACACGGCGAGTAAGGGGAGGGCCTGAAATCTGAAAAACCTACTGGTTTTAGGTTAGACATTTTCAGGGTCAAAAAGTCCACGGATGTCCTATTTTTGGTGACGTATCAAAGGCAATCACTATGGTGAGTACTTCAGGCCTTCTGGCACAAGACCTATACTTTCATTCTGAAAGTCTCAGTCTGTACGATATAATCTTCTTTCATTTCGTACAGTGGAGAGATGTTTCACAGAAAATTTCATGGGTGATCACAACCTATATCTTAAAAAGAAACTAAAAATCTAAGCTATAACATCCCATGCAAAGATGTTAGACATTGCAAAAAGACGACAACGGTGTGACCAAAAAAAACCTTTAGTTTTTGAAACATCTAAAAAAAACCGAATGCAGAAAAACTTGTGTAACACCCATCTTTTTTTTTTTTTTTTAACCTGAGCAAATAACAAAAAAAATCAGGGCCTAGGCATTGTTTCTGTTATACTAAATTGCTGATAGAAAAGAAGTATGTCTTTGATATTCCTTTTTATTTACTAAAAATTTTGAGATTTCTGTTTCCCAGAACCCATTAGGAATCAAACAGCTGATTTTTTTTTTTGCTAGTTGCCAGTCCCCTGAAAACAGCTCATCTCAAAAGAGCGCTCTTTCACCATTTCTTGTAACTACATACCCACCATTTGTGGATACGCACCATGTCAGGTACTTCCTTGTTTCTGTCTCTTTCAATTTCTCTTGTCCTTCCCAAACTCTTTTGCAGATTACAGCGCAGGTTAAACAATAGCCACAATAAGCTTAAAAAAACCCGCTTCATTCCAATATGCCTTCATTGTAAGCAGCAGTGCGCACCTGTGTTTGGCATTGGTGTGTGTAGTTACATGCTCTTTCTGTTCGCAAAATGTGGTTTTCCTTTTCTTTTAATAAGCTAGCCCTCAGAAGTACTCAGTAAGTGAATAGGAATCCATCCCTGCTTCAGATTCAGTGGGAGCTTTGGCAGTTAAGACCCTTGAAATACTTAATTTCAAAACATATTTCAGATGCTACCCATCATCTCCTTCGCTGAAAGATACCACATTACATCATTGTCCTAACAGTGTCTCCAGTAACAGAGCACATAAGGCTGCCTGTAGTACATTTCAGATTGCCTGTAGATAATTCGTTTCACCAAGATCCAAAGGTAACTTCCCAGACAAAAGCGTGAGACAACTTCTCTCACATTTCTGAGATGTTACCCATCATGAAATCCACCACAACTGCTAACTCATTCACTGTCTCAGCTAACACGATTTCCTGCTCCAGTTCCCGGAGTTCAGTTCATGAAAATAATCTTCCTATCTTGTGTTTGGGTTCATGTTCCCCAGTTTCTGTGTCTGTTGAGACCGAACTGGTATTTATGTTATTTCCCCGCTTCCTGGGCTAATTTAAGAACTGTCACAATTTGATCGCATATTCTCTAATCCCTTGCAATTTCACATGTTCCACCAGACACCTCCAAATTAAACTCCCATTGTTAAATAACAACCGGCATTGAAAGAGGAGCTGCGAGGCAGCTACCTGTTACGCTACAGTTCACCCTCTGTTTTGGTCTGCTGTTTCCCAGAAGGTGTGAAGGAATTTCACTAGTCACATATGATCCTCTGTCCTGCTTAGCCTCCTCTCTCACTGGAGCCATACTTAGGGGTGATGCTTTTGCAGTTGTAACTCCTACTCCCCTTAGTGATTGCATTAACTTTAGTATCTTCGTACTGTTGTTTAGTTCCTTTAATCCTTTTTGCAGTCCTCTTAGTCCCCCTTTTTCCTGGAAAGCCTCGTCATATGTGGCAACCTAATTGACATTTACTTCACCCATTTGTCTTGATGAACCAGGGCAGGAGTTATCCATATGTATTTGGCATCTTTTTGGCAGTAGACTCACAACGATTTTATGACCAACTACAGGTTTTTTTCTCCAGCTTGCCTTTATACAGCCTTCAGCTATTTCTTCAGTATACTTCTCCTCATCTACCAGGAAGTCCCGAGTACAGCAGGAATCCTGACAAAGGACAGGTTTTTTGGTTACAGCTTCAAGCACGTCTCAGCCTGTACTTCTCTTTGTGCTTTCCTCAGGACTTCAGGCTGTGTCAGTGCATCCTCACCGCCTTCTCTCTCTCTGGTCCTTTTCACCTATTGCAGATGCACAGATAAAAGGTGCTACAGAATAACCAGCAAGAACTTCACTCAGATATCCCCTGGAGGGATGACAGGCTAGGATTTGTGGTGGAAGCTGTGTTTTTCCTTTCCCTTTGGAACAGCAAAACAAAACCTTACATGCTTCTAATAAGTATCTTAAGCCTGGATGATGGTTATTTAAAATAACAATATTAAAAAATTTAAAAAAGCAAGGATCTATAGGAGACTTCAGATTCCACTAAAACAGAAATCTGAAAAAATACAGCAAATTTTCCTAGGACATTAATACAGGCTGGAAATCCTGGAATCTGTGGCTCTCACAGGCTCCCCTACATTATCACTTGCAAACTCACAAAGTAAAACTAGCTATAGTTTTAACTACATTTTACTCTGCAGCTTCTGAATGCATTCATCACACGAAGTAACTGAGTTGGAAGGTGAGAAATTCTTTCCTATGGTACTCTACTGTGGTCTTTGGTAGTATGGATCAAGATATTAGCTCCCCCTGCTTAAGGGGAGCATGGCTCACAAGGGTTATTTACTTACTGCCAAATGACTTCCCATTGCATATACACCAGGAAGTTTTTGACATTACTGAGCTTTCCACTACAGTGACGGCTACTCTGATTTATCACTGGGGCAAGACTGAGGATGCAGAAAAAAATCAAAGGCTGTGCAAAGTATGATTAGATTAATGATGACAGGCTCCACCTGGAAACTGAGAGCTTGTTTTGTGAAGGATGTAAGAGGAAAACAAAACTGCAACATTTTGGATAGAAACCTCACAAGTGAACACACACGGGGACATTTGGAAGCTGCAACCTCAGCAGTGGAAGTGAGCACCCACACTGCAATGACAGAAACAAGAGCGTCCTCAGAAGGCTCTTCGTGGAAGTGCTTATTTCTTCTTGTTGCCCAGGTTTTGCTGGAAGGGAAGGTGTGAAACAAACTGAAAATACTTTCCAATCATCTTGCTTTTCGTTGAGTATGTAATACCCAAATCTGGAAACCTGTTTCTCAAAACCGCACATCAAAACACCAGTTCAGAGACACTGAGGTGAATCAGAGACCATCAACATTATTTCTAATGGAACCAGACAACTGCTCAGTAATTTAACTTTCAGTTATTACTGGTTTGGGACTCAGTGACCAGAGCTGCTAAAGATATTTTTTGCTTTAGTGAACAATATTTACATTAAAAAAAACCCAGAGGTTTTTTCTCCTGCTCTTTTGCTGTTGCTGAAATTTGTGAAGAAACAGATTTTTTTTGTGAATGTTTCCAATTTGCTGAACTACCCATTGAAAAAACATTCAAAGGGAGAAGTTCTAGCTTGGCTTTGTGAAGACCTTCAGACAGTTCATTAGGCTATTCCCAGTGCTCTCAGACAACCAGTTTTCTTACCAACACTTGTGTCTAAGGGAGCAGAGAGTGCTTTTTTTCATTATGGTTTTTCTTTTACTCTCTGAAAGCTGTGCGCTATGGAAAGTCACATGGTATGTGACATGAAAAAGACTCAAACCATTTACAGATCAATACAGCCCAGTCTTATTGTGCACTTCCATTCTATTTCTGAACTCTCATACTTTGCTTGATCCAGACTTATGCTCTAGGTTACTTCTGCCCTGCCCCTTTTAACTAGCTGATGAAGTACAGTAGCAACAGCTGCTGGCACCAGAAGAGAAAAGAGCCAACTTCAGAAGGCCAGACTAACAAAACAGGTCGGTTTTGTTCTAGAAAGTACAAGGAAGGTACTAGAAAGTATGCTTTCTGGGTTAAAAAGTGAAAGAAAAAAAACAAACTTCATTAGGGTATAGATTTTTGTACTTAACAAGCTTAACAAGACAGTCCTGTATGGTCTCATGTTGTAACTGTGTAAAATACAATATTGGGAACTGGCACCAGGAATGCCCACACAAATACCAGATTGTTCCTATGTAAAAAAGGAAAAAGGCAAGAGATGCATGTATGCTGTGTTTTCAGTTCTGAGCATCTAAGCTGGAGAAATATACGGAGGTAACTCAGAGAAATAGCCTTTTATAAGAAGAGTAGAGGTGTCTAATAAATTGCCTTCTTCCACATTTTCCACTACAGATTTCATTGAGACATTAGAGAGACTGGCCAAGTGCATCTCTATTTTGCTGAAAGGCTTGTCATCTTTTTGCAAATACCTCAGGCTGTCTGTTTAATCCAGTTCCTGGACTTCTGGCATTGGGTCTGCAACAAATGTCTCTGATATACAGCTTCACACTACTCTTCCTAAGAATGGCTACTCTGATTGCCTCCTCTGACTCCCTCACTTTCACCACCTACCAAAACCTTTTACCTCAAATTCCTGTCTCTTCAGTTCTTCTGAGGCAACGCGTTAGAATAAATGGGCTTAGTGTTTTTCCTCCAGTGGACAGGTGTGTAGCTCTCTGAACCGATGGTCTCTTTTCCTTCATATCTGCAACCAATCCTGGCCTTAACTATCCCATTTTGTTCATAAAATAGCATTGATCATGACAGCAATTAGATTATTTCTCTGTGTTATGGAATGACACACAAAAAAAGAGCAAGCTAGATCTTGTCTGTTGTAGTTTTGGAACTTAARGGAAGTAAATTTCAAGTACAGTGAATTTACTATAAAATATCCTTGGTAATCCCATCTCAAACAGAGTGCTCACTGAAAAGGTCACTTACACATACATCCATTAAACTCCTCCCACAAAACAGAATCAAACAAACCTTCCTGCCACTTTATGCAATGTCAATAAATACTTCCAAAAAATATCCAGACCTTGCAAAATCCTCCCCCACATCTGTTTCCAATCATCACTTCATAATTCAGGGTACATCTCCCATCCCCGGAAACCATTTGGACTTCATATAAAGAGATAAGGCTTCCTCCTGTCTGGCCCAGATATAGTTTATACCAAAGATTAATCAAATGCTATCCTAATTTATATAATGAACAAGGCAGATCAGTAGGTTTTGCAGACTCAAGGATCAGTGTTTTTTGGAAAGTAAGAATAACTAAATCAGGCAATCAGTAGATGCTTTGCCAGATTTTAGTAGGAGCAGCTGGAACGAACACTTTCAAAATCTTGCCCATGACATTCACCTCTAGTGAGCTTTTGCTCCTGCTGACAGATGATAGGAGCTTGATCTTCCTGAGAGAAATGCTTTAACAGCCCTTTTCCCTTCCCTCAAATCTACTTTGCTTTCCTGCTGCTAATGGTTTCTCGTCCCTCTAGAAGTTACAACTCCAGGCTCCCTCCCATTCAATACCTGTCACAAAATACCTATACTTCTGTTCTCTACTCTTTTTTCTTCATTCACATTCATCTTCCTACAGTCTTCCCGCCTTTATGTCACCACAAAGACCTTTTCTCCCCATGTTGCTTCCCCATCCCTCAATGAAATGTCACCATCCAGATCTCTGTAAAGCAAGAAACTTACGTTATATGACTCTACTTGAGGCCCAAATTGCATGATTCCTAAACCATCTTTCGCATTATTTTCTTCAACAAGCATTGTCCCCCACCAAACACCCTTGTTTAGCATTGAACACTGCAGTTGGAGCGATGTGCAACTTCTTGATACTTTCATTACTTTTTTTCTTTTCTGAAAGTAGAGCTTACAAACCCTGCCTGCAACCCAGGACCCTGTTGTATCGAACTAAACAGACACAGAACAAAGCAAGCCAGAAAAGATGGTCCTTGCCTCTCTCTACTAAATAGCCAAAGTACAAATCCTGGCTTTGGAGGCAGCTCATTCAACTTTGCCTCAGGGATATTTGCACCATGGTGTGTCACAGTGCAGCTGTGCCCTAAGTAAACTTTAAAAGACCATTGGACAGAGTTGTGACAGGCAGACATAATGAAGAGATATAAAACACTTGAAAAGCCTTAATTGTCAAGAAAAAGAAGAGTTTGTTAAGGGCAATGTTTGAAAGAGAAATAATTTAATCCAAAAAAGGCAAACCTGAGTCAGAACCTCCAGATAAAATTTCTGGCAGTGGGATACACCAGCATGGAAAATGCCCTCCAAGGACAGTAACAAAACCCTCCTCGGTTGGAATTTTAAGGCTCATGTAGACTGGGCACAGAGCAGAATCCAGGGAACAGCATTAGATGCCATGAAAGGCTTACTCCACTGCTGAATTTGGTGACAGAGAAATGAGCTGAAAGCTCTGATGTTACTAAGGTAGCTCTTATTCACAGCTCAACTGTCTTTTATGTTTACATTCATTACAGGATGCTGACGTGGCATTTTCTTCTGTACTCTGATACCGTTTTTAAGCTGAAAAACACTAGTAAAGAGATTGAATTACTGACACAGATACATTAATTGGTTATTTGATGTTACCATATTCTATGTTCATCACAGAAATAATTAAAATKATTTCCCTTCCTTCAAAAATGGGAAAGAAGAGACAGGAAAATGGGAAATTGCCTCTGAACCCCACAGAGACATAAGTGACACAGGCATTCGCCTCAGCAGTCCAGCCAGTCATGTGGCTGGCACATGGTCCTGAGCAGCCAAGTCTTCAATAAAGATGAAAGCATGACTAATTGCAGTCTTTCTTAGGTGCCACAGCAGTAGGCATTAGCCAGGCTGAGCTCAAAGCACTAGAATAATTAGCCTGAGTCAGTGGTGGGCCAGCATTTGTCTGCTGTGATGACTTGACTGCGCTGGAGCTGCATGGTCAAAAGCCACCTCTAAAACTGTCCTCTAGAGATGCTCATTCCAAATACTGAGGTTGAGTCCCAAGGGTGAATGCAGGGTAAAAAGTAAAGACCAAGAAGTTAAGACAAAGGAAGATTTGGGACATCTCTCCTGATAACCTTTTTGCTTAGCTAGGAAAAAGCCACAGGACAGAATAATCCTATCCCATGGAAGAAGTTAAAAAGGCATGAGCTGCAGCTACTGCTGATGTTTGGTCAGGCGAGCTACTGGAGCGAGCAGCTGCAATTTGAGCCGAAACTCTTTCCTTCTCCGGTCCTTTTCAGTGATATTTTATGCAATGTTAAATTAAGGTCAGATAAAGGACATGTTAGTAATGTCCTTGCCAGTGAAAACCACAAGTTAACTATTCAATTATGTTTATTTACTTACTGTTTTATAAAAAGAGTTTCCCTTTGAAAGTCCATTTGAGGAACCTGTGAGACTGAGAACAATATTTGGACACAGCTCTGAATAGTTAATGGAAGTTCTCAGTGCTCTGTCTGAAAGCAGTTGTGGTTCCCTTTTAGCACATTAGTTGAATGTATACACTGGGAATATTTTACTTTGTTTTATGTTATTGCAATTTGCAAAAATTACACTAATAGCCCAATTTCATGCAATTATCTGAATGCAAAACATTGTTCGGTTGAATTCCCATAGCCTAATCCTACTAGTTCCCTTGGCTGTCTCACTTTCAATTATGAACCAAGGTCTGCACATCAGATGAAATGCTGCTATTGTAAAAATGGATCCTTTCTTTAAAAGTTATTTTCAGTGGTCTTCTGCCATACAGGCTGTTTTTATTGTCTGCAACCAAAGGCACTTCAAGGAAATCTGATTTTAACATCACAGGCCTACAATACATATACTTTAGCCAGAGCGGTTTGTTGTGTTATTGTGGTAATAACCCAGTTATGTTTGCACCATAATTGTACCTCTAAATGTCTCTTGAGCTGCATGTATGGGGCAAAGCCTGGCTATAGGAATACACAGGGGAAGGGGAAGAAAAGAGGAAGGCCATATAGAGAATTACATCCTTTTTAACTTCCATGTGTAACACAGTTTTGGAAAGCWGGCAATGGATGATGTTAACACTACATTAATGCCAACTTGGTGGTCAAGTCTGAGTATTCAGAAATCGTAAGGCTGGCTAGGGGATCATACATGTCTGGTTTCGTATATGCTTTTCCCTTTTTGGACCCTTTACTCCACAATCTAGGAAAATAAAAATTGAGCTTTTTTTCTTTTTAAGTAAAGTACAAGTTTTTATTAAATCACATGACTCCAGGATCTGGGACTTAAAGTAAAATACCAAAGAAGTTGAGACTTATAAGAGTCGGTGACAATGTGCTAAGTTCCCCAAATCAAGTTAATGAATTAGCCCAGCCAATTGACCTGCCTCTCTGGAAGGAAGCACATTTTGTACATCTTGAAAAATGTGGATAACATCATATTGTGGAGTATACTTCCTTGAAGCTTCAGGAGGTTTGACTCCTGCTCTAATACATCCCTCTCTTTCTGTTCCTCTGAAATGCCTATCCTGCATTTCCTATTTGTGCTTAATGTACTGCATCCTTGATTGCTTATAGACCTCTCCTTTTTGGTAGGAGGAAACCACTYGTACTTCCACTTTGGAAAGAACTTGCATTCCTTGACTCAACCAGGACAAATGTAATAGATCCTTTTTAACTGAAAGTTACATGCATACATTTCTTTGAAACTCAGCACTCTAAGCACCATTCCTTTGTTGTGAATGGAAAGAAATAATAAGCATTTCATGATAAGATAGGGCAGACATCAGCCTCTGGTCTTGCCTGGCTCTCTCCTTTGTCTATAGAGGAAGGCTTCGATAACTAGGTCCTTTCTTGTAGATGGATAACGTTAGTGAAATGAATCCCAACCTTGATGTCACATTTTGGGTACCCATGAATCAAAATAATAAAATTAAATTCCTTTCTCATTTTCGCTGCCTTAAATATCTTCCATCTTTTTTGCCCTAAAGGAACAGCTGCCTCTTCAGGCAGAGAAATTTCTGTTCCTTATAAAAGCTACACATTTATCTGACATCATTATTTAGGTCTCCAAATGACCTTCATCAAAGAAAAGGAACTGCAGACATGATATTTTGGGTATTAAAGGGTGAAAAATAAGCAGAAAGAGAGGGGAAAAAAAACAAGTAAGATTTTAAACAGGAGAGCAATAAAGAACAAACTCACTGGTTTTAGCTTTGCATTTCACCTTTTACATATTCGTTATATAGTCACACACCCAGATACACACACATAGATACCCTGTTACTAATTACCTTTGAGGAATACTTCAGACAGTAAAGCAGGATTCTCCCATCGTATTTTGGCTGGCATGCTTTATAGTAGCCCCTTCTCATTGCATTTGAGAACATGGCCATTCTGTCACTTTACTTATTTTTTTGTGAATATTAGTGCTAGCCCAGAAGAAAGTCCCAGGGAACACAAATTTCTTTTTTTGCTGCATGCCAGCCATCTCCATCACAGACACCAATGAGTAAAAAATATATATTGGCTCCCTAAGGATCCTTTCATTTTCTTCKCCTGCTTTGTTAGAGCTGCCACAGTCGCTCACTCCTTGCAGAGGATCAGACAGACATGTGTAACATCTCTACTCACTTGTACAGGGAATCACTCACAAAGCTGGTTTCCTATCATTAAGCTACTCGGAGAAGTAACTGATAGCGATGCAGGCCTTGGCAATTATTTAATATCATGAACAGACAGAAATAAGTGAACCGGCTGCCTTGATGCTGCAGGACTTCTTTCTCACATGACTGTCTGGAAATTCTGCTGCCCTGAATCTCTGGTTTCTAGTGAATGTATAGTAATGCACCAGCCTCTTGCCTGGGGATGCCTTTCACAGGTATGGTACAGTATGTTATGCTTTCCAGCATTTGTGTATTATATGCACTGCTGGCACAAAAGTTTAATTGGAACTGGCAAGGTTATTAATTACAATTCCAATTTAACCTTCCTATGTCTTTTATATCTTTGTAACACCAATTTATATATATATACATGCATATATATGCATGCACACRTACATTTATAAATATACAAGCATTTGATGCTCTATTTTTGGAGCAGAAATCAATACTAGCTGCCCACTGCCAAGTGGCTCCCCAGAATGTGTGGCCATGAAATTCTGCATTAACAAACACCGGTACATGGGACATAGAGGAGAAAAAAGAAAAAWGTTCAAATGAAGGCATATTTCCATTTCACACTTGCAAAGCATTATATAAACAGAAAATTAGAAGGGATCAAAATCCACATTCTTAGTGCCCTAAAAGTTGTGTATCATACATTATATTTCATTATACATTTTTTAAAAGGCTCCACCTACTCTCTGGGACTAGAAATCTTTTAATAGCATGAAGTTAGTCAATCTTTCTTTCATTAATATTCATATATATGCCCCAGTTCTTACATTTAAATCCGCTTATGAAGATTCACTGCTGCTGCAGCCGAACACTGTGCAGGACCGGGACCCTTTTGTGCCGGCAGCCCCCGTGGAGCACTGAACTGCGTGGTGGGCAAACAGCATTCATTAAACAGCAGCTGCTTCACCTGCTTTCTGCTCCCTTAACCCTTCTGCTAATTCCTTGAACATCTTCAGTGCACCCTCAATTGAGGGGGGATGTGTTCCCATTGCAGTATTGAGAATGATAGGCAGGGACTTGTAATGAGCCCGTCCTCTGTGTTGCAAAAGACATTTTAATAGTCTTTGCCAAGTTATTCAATCTTTTAATCTTTTGCCTTATAAAATGTTCCGCATTTTATGAAAGGGAGACAACAGTGCTTCTCTTCTTCCCAAGGATTTCTTACAACTATACCGCTTCTGGTTTCCATTTAGCACTAACTCGATCTCTTTATGCAGCACCACACTGTGATGTGTAAACTTAGCCTGAAACAGAGTCTGAAGGCAGAAGAGACCATTATGATCATTTAGTCTGGCTTCCTCTAGGATTTTTCTCAGGGATTCCTGCATGAGGCTCCACGGTTTCAGTTGCCAAGGAAACAATTATCAATCTTTTCCATCCCTCACCATCCCTATCCCTCCTTTCCGTCTTGTCATTTCTTGCTACAATAAAAAATCTTGTCAAATGTCCTAGTCCTTAGCTCTAGCATCCTCACCTCCACCCCAAAGAAAGAATGGGAAAGGGTGGTGAGGATCCTTGGCTAGGAGTTCAGCCTGAAGCTTACCTCTGATCCTTGGATTCTGTGCTGCAGGTGGATGACCCTTTGAAAATGATCTCAGCTGCAGATAGCTTATCAAATGCTGTATTGTTTGGCTAACACAAGACATATTATTTTTTAAATTACCCAGCAGTGCACCGCTTGATATATTTTTGATATCTTTCCTTTCACCACAGCCTTAGCTCCACTACAGCCTTATGCAGAAATGCTTTGGAAAAAAAACACACTTTATTGTAACATGCAGCTAAAGAGCAAAAGCAATAATGAGGAAAAGAAAGGAAGATGCAAAGAGATGGAAAACTGTGTAGGAGGACAATAGAAGGCAAAAACCCTGCATCAACTAGAGAATAAATTAGATGCAGTCAGAGCCAGAGATAAACTTTTGGAGTCTCAGGAGGTTAAACTCAGGTACCTTCAGGCAAGTTACAGGAGATCTGCATGGTTCCCTAAGGTCTAATGAGTCCCACCTGTATAATTCATAGCTTCTCACAGTCGCACTTATTTTCTGCCCTTAAACACAACTCTGATCAGGGCGACTGTTTGAAGGACAGAAGGGTGTCTTACCAATGTAATTTGAAAGGTAATCCCCTCAAATTCAGTAGAATTATATCAGTGTAATCAGTTCCTTAGTGTGCACAGGAGGGAGGATGAACACACCAACTGCAGGGAGGGAGAGAAGAGCCAAGTATCACAAAAAGCTTATGGGGAAGAGGGCTGCCATTTGGCATGTTTTAATAATTCACCACTTGGAGTAATTGTCCCCCTTTTACAAGTAACCTAACAATAGCTCACATAAAGGAAAGCAGACTTACCTTGCAAATCTCAGGAATATCAGATGATCAAAGAAAAGTCAGGGATACGAGAAACGGAAACATTCCTCAGGGAGAGAGAAACAAGGTAGACCACATTAATAAGACAATTCCTGCTTATKGTCAGGGAGTGATGCTTCAGCTCTTCCTCTTCTGGACACTCATTTTTGGAGCTTGCTAAGTTTTTTTTGCTCGGTGTGTGTGAGAGAGACATAACAGGATGGTTCTGAGGATGGGCAAACCATACATGTATGCACAGAAGATGTTATGTCATACATACACCACCGTGGAAACACTCAGCACATGTCCAGTAGATCTGGCACCAGAGCCACTGTGCCCCTGCTGGGACCTCCATGAGCCCATGCCTCAGGACAGGCCTGTGGCAYTGCTCACTATAAGCCTGGGAAATCTGGATCTTTTGGCCATTTGGGTCCATTTGTTTAAGATGCTGCATCTAAACATAGCCTAGCAGGATGCACGGATACTGWAATCCCTGATACTTTTTCTGCAGAAATCACTTGCTGATGGTTTAGGGTAGTTGTAACAGAAGTAGTAAGATAAATCTGTGTGTGAAAAACGATGGAGAAAACAAGTTATTTTTATGAATGTCAACAATATCTCAGTTTTCATGTTGGCTATTTTCCTGCCAGGCTGTACAGAAGAATGTTAGAGGGAAGCAAATAGGAAGAAAACAGTGACAAGATACCAATACCATTTCAAATATCACAGAGCTGTTAAAAGAAGTATATCAGGGAGTATCTACCCACATACCTTCAGGCAGGCGAGTGTTAATTTCTCCTAAGTCCAGGGAGAATAAAGAAGACACTGAACTGCTGAAAACCACAGCTAGACAAAGAGGAATGGATGAACAGCAGTGTTGGGATGAGTCAGAAAAAGCCAGCCTTTAAGAGAGAGTTGGTTTTGGCACTTGACTTTGAACAGGTGCTTTTATGCTCAGTGGAAGGTCTTGAAACAACCGTGTTTTCTGGTAAGACATGTACAAATGCTCTTTCTTTGTTTCATCTCACATTTCATCTTCTGATTTTCTTCCTTTGGCTGAAGAAATATGTTTTGTTTCAAAAAAGGTATTCTTGAGCCCCCCTGGATCAGCTGCTGGCCCAAAGCGTGTTGGGTCAGTGGGTGCAGAGCAGGGGCTGCTGGCTTCTCTATTCACATGTTGAGTGCTGGACTCAACTACCCTGGAGAAGACTATGTGGAGGGAAAAAACCATCCTTGGTTGGCAGTGACATGAGATGACTTAGTGTGCCGCTGCCTCACAAGCCTGTGCTTCCTCCCCTCCGCAGCGGTACACAAATGTGAGAACTCATTATTCCCAGATAAGAAAAGTGACAACAACCCCATAACAAAAAACAAACAAACAAACAAAAAAACACTCAAGAAAAAAAAAAAAAACCAACAAACAGGTAAACCTGAGAAGGGTACTGTCACTTGACCCTACTGTTTCTCTCACTGAGGTGTGCTGCATAGTTCCCAGGCAACCGCTCCCCTGCTGCTGCCTGCCCCTGCCAGGCTGATGGCAGGCAAGAGGGTATCAGTTTGCAGAAAGAGAGTGATCCCACTCCACACAGAAACAGCACAATCTTCCCTTACGGCAGACCTGAGCATATTAATCGAGCAAATGGTACGAAGAGGCAGAACCTGAAGGTTATCTCTTCTGCTGTCTGCATGGGCTTTAAACTACTCAACTCCTGTTCACACTATAGGACAACTTGGCAGTGGGGTGCAGGCAGCAGGAGGTGTCCTCTCCACAGCCCTGGCTGGACATGTGCTGAGGAGGAAAAGGCCCTCCGCTGCTTAGGAAGCCTGAGAGGGAGTCAGGAAGGGCTCTGGTCCTGGACGTCTTGTGTCCAGGAGAGCCTCTACTGCTTGCTTCTGGATCCAAGACAGACCCTTTATGCCCTCAGAATCGAAAACATGGGATGGTTAGGGACATGGTTTAGTGGGCATGGTGGTGTTGGGTTGACGGTTGGACTTGATGGTCTTAGAGGTCTTTTCCAACCTTAATGATTCTATGATTCTATGAAAATAGCTCATTTTGCCAAATCTGCTCTAAGATCTTGGATGTTTCAGACTTGTCAACGCCATCCACTAAGCTAAAAAACCCAATCTACTCCTATTCACAGCTTCTACCTTTCCAAGGCTAAGTAGCCCATTGCTATCAGAGCATGCCTGATCTCTCTGCATGACTGTCTTCATCACTGTCTTCTGTCCTGCTAATCATTGCCAACCCCTGCTGTTCTCAATAGTGATTTCATATTCATTTAGATCATAGATTAAATTGTTACATTAATGGATTAAACAGCTTCCAGCATTGCCCTAATCTATGAGCCTCTCCTGGACTCCTCACTGGCTCTTTGAGGTCTGTCAGTTGGCCTCCTCTCGGTGCCGTTCACACAAGCTGTATTGATACTGCATGGTGTTCATTTTTAGACTCAAAATGCAGCGTGCTACTGACTCATAAGCCCTTTCACACTTTCACATACATTATCACTATGCAATTACCTTTGTCAACCAAATATATAGTCTCATCAAAGCACAAAAATCAGGTTTGTTTGACAAGTTTGCTTATAGTTACCATAAAACTATGTCAGTGGCATTAATCATATTCTTTCCCTTAATTCTTTCTCGACTGAATCCCATACAGGCTTTCCTTTTTTTTTTTCCCTGGAACTGAGCTAAGCCGAGCCAGCCTGCAATTACTGGGCTCATTTTTTGGGGCAAAATTAATACTAGTCTTTTGCTCTGCTCTGTGCCTTTATTGTGTCCTGACCCCACTTTTCTCTGACTGTCTCTGCCCTGACCTCCTTCACAAAGTAGCACATCCTCTTTGGTCCTGGAGAGGCTTAGCGGAAGGGATTGAGGCTTCTCCCCCTCCCTTGCAGAGCACTGTGGAGCTACCGCATGTATGAAACATTGGGTTCTGGGAGGGTGGAGGGCAAGAGAGAGGGCTGTGGGGATCTGCATGCCCACAGTACCACCTCGGTACCTCCACCATGTGTTAGTCTGTCCCACAGAGACAGCCCCTGGTCATAAGAGAGACCAGACTGCCTGAGAAATGAGGGATGAATGAGTAAGGGCAGAGCTGGGGAGTTCTCCTGCCCCTGCTTACACTTCTCCTAACCTTTGTCCAAAAGGTTTAACAGTACTGCCCCGGTTGATGATACCATAATATCATACTTTCAGTTGTTATTGGCAGCAAGGCTCAGATGGTATAATTTCTCCTTACCTGCGGGTCTACTCTGAAGTCTGCTGGAGTCTTTTCATTAGCATCAAATAGCATCAGATCAGAGTTTATGATTGCATTTCCCTGGAGGTGTAAAAGATGCGTCACACTCATTCTTTTCTTTTTTGGGATGCTCAGCATGATCAGAGGGTCTCCTCTGCAGGAGAGCAGTAGCAGTTGCATTTACTTTTCCAGAGGAGTTACAGGGCTTCTTTCCACTCGCCAGGCCCCTTTCATGCAGTGTGCAGTTTCGGAGCCACTGGTGGGCCTCCTTCCCACCAAGCCAGATTCTCTGATTGCAGGATTCCCCAGAGAATTAAAATCGATTTTTCCCACAAGTCCTTAAAGAAATCAGTGTTTACTCACCAGGAAACAGATTCAAGGTCATACGGCTGTCCTGCCAGGGTAACCTGTCATATAAGCCTGTATAAAGAGCACATGCCAGGCCACAGAGAGCACAGGAGAAACACACATTGCACTGTTCAGAGGGTTGATGCAGCAGAATCGGTTTCAGATGATTGTTATTGTATTCAGCAACGTACTTCAAGTGCCCTTTTGCTGAGGAGGCCTATTAATAAATGGAGACAGATGCCGTAATAAACTAAAGAACAACTGCTTCACAGTTCAGAGAGTAAATATAGTGCYCTGGGCAAGCAAGCGGGATGGCTCAGTAAGAGAGAGCTCGGCACAGACCAGTTAGGACCATTGATAACTCTGCTTATCGCAAAGAGGAAAAGCAGGATGATGGGAGAAAATAAAGAAAAGAAGGAAGAAGAAAAGTGAGAGAGAATGCAGCCACAGAAAACTGAGCTTCATAGTAAGTGTGTGCATTGCCCTGTGACCCTATCTGCCTATAGTTAGAGGGCAAGGAGGCACGTACCCTATTAAAAATCTCTTAAAAAACCAGATCCTTTCTCTGTAACCTCTGCTTGTAGTGAAGTAAGGTCATAAATGACAAATGTGGTTCAGGAAAATTTTCTAAAAGTTTTCATTAAACATAAGGAGTAATAAAACATTATGAAAGGAACCCAAGCATTGTTTCTGTTGTAAACTGCAGGCAGTTTACTTCTCAGAGGTTGCTTATCAGTTATTCTTTTTCCGCAAAGCAGATCATTGGCTTCTCGAGCATCTGCCTGTACCTCAAAACCTTGGTGTATTTCTTGGTGAAAGCCCTGTCTCCTTTGAAAACTCTGAAAGTGGTATTGACGAAAGACAAAACAGACACCCTTCTCCGCTCAGTTTTCTTCTCACAGGGCTGAAATCAGGCTGCTGCCTTTGCAGCTGAGGTGAAAAACCTCAATCCAAACAGCCCCTCACCTTCCTGAGAAGTGATGTTCTTCATCTTCATTACTGTAGCCAGGAGCCTCTGGAGAGCAATGGATTTAAAAAGCCAGAGGACTCCCATTTTTGTTCAAAGGAAGGGCAACTGAGATGGATGAATGGGCCCCCATGACCTTTCGCCATCCAGATTTTGTGTTCAAGTAGTTCCATCAATTTGCTGGGAATCTCACAAGCAATGGTTCCAGCACTGGATGCGTCAGAGCTGTTAACATTTGATATCCAACTGAGGTATTATAAAATCCTCTGCGCAGGCACAGTGCTGTTCCCTGTGATCAAAGGCAAGCCCTGTGATCAAAGGTATGTGTTTGAGGATCTTTGACTCCTTCTAGAGAAAAGCACCGGTGATACCCTTACTTGAGTGCTGACTGAATATTCTGCTTACTTTTGCTTTACCTCTAGTATCAACTATTTTTTTAACCGAAATCTTTGAGTACTTTTTTGTAATTGTCTCTATGTTCTCTGAATTCTTCTGCTACCTCTGTTTCAAAGCACCTGAATTACAACGTCTCTCACAAGGTTTCCCAGCTCTACCGGGTCTGGCTGGGATGGAGTTAATTTTCTTCACATCAGCCCATATAATCCTGTGTTTTGGATTTGTGTCCAAAACAGTGCTGATAACGCACCAGTGTTTTAGCTATTGCTGAGCAGTGCTTGCACAGGGTCAAGGCCTTCCCTGTTTCTCACTCTGCCCCCACAGCGAGTAGGCTGGGGGTAGGCAGGAGGATGGGGTGGGACAGCTGACCCAAACTGACCAAAAGGATATTCCATAACATATAACGTCATATTCAGCAATAAAAACCGAGGGGAAAGGGGAGATTCCAAAGCTGTTGTTGCTCAGGGACTGGTTGAGCATCAGTCTGCTGGTGGGAGGTGGTGAGTGATTGCCTTTGCATCATAGAATCATAGAATCATTTAGGTTGGAAAAGACCTTTAAGATCATTGAGTCTAACCGTTAACCTAGCACTGCCAAGTCCACCACTAAACCATGTCCCTAAGCATCACATCTACACGTCTTTTAAATACCTCCAGGGATGGTGACTCAACCACTTCCCTGGGCAGCCTGTTCCAATGCTTGACAACCCTGTCGGTGAAGAAGTTTTTCCTAACATCCAATCTAAACCTCGCCTGGCGCAACTTGAGGCCATTTCCTCTTGTCCTATCGCTTGTTACTTGGGAGAAGAGACTGACACCCACACTTGTGGGCTTTCTTCTTTACTCATTAAGCTGTCTTAATCTCAACCCAGCCTTCTTTCACACCTGTATATTTGAATATTTCTGCCGTGCTCAGCACCTAAAAATGTCATCTAGCACCCAACCTGCTTTATTTCATATGGATGTACAGCATCTAGTGCACCAGCCACGACTAACTTTTCAGTGCCACCTAATTGCAGTTAAATAGCAGGAACAGGACAGGATTTTTAAATCCCTTCACTTCTTGGTACTGACGGTGCGTACCGTACACTCACCTTGGGGAGCCGAGCCGAGCCGAGCCGAGCCGCGGCGGGGCGGGCGGAGGCTGCGGGCGCCGGGTGCCCTCTGGCGGCCGCCGGGGCCCTGCGCCTCGAAAGGACTCGGTGCCTGCAAGTAGTGGTTACTAGGTACAGTGCGCCGGGCCGGTGGGGTCATGGTTCCACTATTAGAGCTGGCAGAAAAATATTTTCTTCCTGCACCCCAGTGGACTGTCTTGTGCGCACCCCGCTTTGGAGACCGCTGCTCCAGAGGCTGGGTGGAAAAATCTGATTGAGAGAGGACCTGTTTTTTTCAAGGGGTTGAGCACCCCCACCCAGTCATCTGTATTTTGGTTAGAGCAGTGGAAACTCATTGCTTCTGAAAATCCCTTCTTTTCTCTTTCACATCTACATCACTATTTTCTTCTCCTCCTCTTCAACGCACTGCCTGTTTTCCACTCAGCTCTCTTTCGTTTCCTCTCGTGTCTGGTCTCAGAACATTTCATCCCATTTATCCATCTTTCGCAGTAATATCAGGCCCTCTCCCATCTTCTGGTGCCCTCCCCCTGCTTCACACGGTCTTTTATACCTCCTTTGTTTTATCTGTCTGCATTGTACACCACCATTTCCATATTTTAGCGGGCAGCATAAAGGGCAGGGGGTGGAGAGAATGACAGATTGGGGCAAGGGACACAGCCGGGGGGATTGCACGGATGTGGGGAGAGGATTCCCAGCCACTTTGGTTCTTCCCTGCCAGTGTTTTAACACCACGGGGGGACACACACATGAAGGGTTAAAACAAACACACTAGGAAAGAGGTGCTTATCACAAGGCTGAATGGTGAGCCATCACCATCAGTGTCTCTAGGCCTTGCCTCTGTGCAAACACAGTCATTCCTGATATCATTTTAAAGCCTTAAAAAAACCCCAACCTAATGGGGATTGCTTTTCCCGTCACCCTCCACTACACACTTGCCTCTCGCAAGCTGTAACAGCCCACCCCGCACCCCTCGGCTTTCACCCGCCCTGCTAAATTATGCACACACATGCTGGGGTCAAAACAATATTGAGAGAAAAAAAAGGAGGCAAGGGGAGAGGTGAGGAAATGGGATCATGCAGGACAAGGGTCATTAAAAAAAGAGGAGGGGGTATTCTGAGCATGGGGAAGGCAGGGGTAAGGAGGAAGACGTGACTAGCAAAGGAGCACTGGCTCACTGACACAGAAGAGAGCAGAGCTCTGACATCTGGGGACTCCACGTCACATAACGTTTTTAAGAACAGGGTAGATAAATAATCTGGCACGTGCAGGYGAAGTATGGTCGAACCTTCATCGATGCCTCCTGCGGTCTCCTTCCAGACCTGCCTTTATTATTCCTATCACTTCTATTCCATAAGCTCCTGAGGAGGCCTGTTGCTGTCTGAAGGAGAGAGGCCTATCAAGGGTATTTGGGTGTGGAAGAAATACCCTCAGAGAACCAAAGTGAGCTTTTCTCGAGCAGCTCAGCAGTGCTGTGATGGAGCTGTGACCCAAACCCCAGTCTGTGCAGGAGCAATTCAGTAGCAGCCTCGCTCTTTGTTTGTGTGTGCATGAATTCCTCTCTGTGGTTTTCAGACTGTCCCTGAGTGTCTGGAAGGGATGGGAATTTTTGTCTCAGGGTCCAGTCACAGTATTGTGAACTACAATAAGTCCTTCTTTTTAACCATACTTCCCCCCCTTTTTTTCCCCTGTGACATTACTGCAAGTTTTAATTTTTTTTTTTTTTTTAATGAGCTTGGAATAAAAAAAGGGGGATAAAGTGACTTTTTTGTATTTAACGAGTTCACACACCAGAGGCAGTATGCTGTCCAGGTACAAATGGGAAGCATTCCAGATGCCTGATGGACTTGTGGCCTCCTGCACCCCAACACCACATGTCTGGGTATGTCCAGAAAGGCCTGTGCACAAATGCAGCCTGGAGTTAAGTGTACTTAAGCTACCTGGTGTGCCTTTTCATTGGACCTCGTTACAGGGTTAACACAGGGGTGACGAGTCCCCGTGGGGACAGAGTGCTGCTCCCTAGCCTGTGCTGTGTCCCCAGGGCTGGCACGGCGGTGGCAGTGCTCCTGTCCCAGCCTGCTGCCTTCACAAATGGGTTTTAGCATGGCTCAGGATCCATGCATCGAGCTCCTCCCGTGGCTGCTTCCCTTTGAGCAAAAGCCCCAAACAGCAGAAACTTTGATATACAGTGCAGTGTGGGGGCCTTTAAATAACAGCCTTTATTGCTCATTATTTGCACAGCCACCTCGCAGGAGAAAACATAAAGGGAAGGTGCACTGCAGGGAACGCTGGTGCAGGTATGTTTGCCCTGGCCTGACCAGCATAGTAAGAAAGAGAAGACACAAGAATTTAAAAGATGTAGGTCCACAGCTCCAGCATGGGTTTGCTGTGGAGATCTGACACACGTGCACAGGTGACTAAAGGGCAACAGCCTGCATTTCATGGAGCAGGACCATTTCCCCCCGCTTCTCCCAGTCCCCCTTTCCAGTTTCATTTGAAGTGAATAGCAACTAAGAGGGAAGAGCAGTGTTGGAAGTCAGACAAGTTCTCCTCACATGGATAAATACAAATTTAGGTGCCAAACTTTGGACGCCAAAGAATTAAAACATAGCCGCTGCATTGGAAAGCACAAGCAGCACATGCCAGAACAGCTGCACCGCTATGCGTACGCCATGTCGGTGTGTCCCCTCACCCTCCCAGTTTTAAGTAAGAGCCATACCCACCTTGAATAAACCAGTTTGGCCAAGGCAAACACTCTCGGAGCAGCAGCAGAGATTCCTTCTGGCCCAGAAAGAGCTGGACTGGTCCAAGCTTGGTGGTGGTAATTTGTACCAGCTGCTCAGGCTCACGCTCGCCAGGTGCTGATGTTCCTGCAGCTCCAGTGGGTTTGTGCTACCAGGAGAGATGCATCTGACCTCGGTTCCACAGCGGGCTGGGCTCTCCAAGCCCTGCTGGGCAGTTTAAGCCTCGTGAGAGTTGCACTTACTATCTTTTGAGTGAGCTCAGAGCAATGGGGGATGAATTCCTTGCGACCACTGTGCCAGTGGAAGATGCATGGACAGTCCTGGCCTCCTGCTTAGTCAGTAAGAGCTCCCGTGGGTTTCAGTAAAATGCCTACCACGTTAGATTTAACTGGACTTGGGGGTCTTTACAAGTGGATATGCAGATAAATGACTGATCCGAGGAGAAACCCGGGAAATGGCTGCACTTGCAGACCACTCCTTGGTGTTGGGCAGTCTGGAGGCCAGGCTTGGGCCACTGATGGTGTCGGATTCTCTAAGACTATTCTCATCCTTTTACCTGGTGGCTGAAAATCCTCACTGTTTCCTCTCGCAAGGCATCACAGGCTCCATTAGAAGCAGCCCTGCTTAAATTAAGAAACTATTTTCCTCTCCTGGGAAAAAATGTTCAGAAACTACATTCTCCAACTACSATGCATTTTTAATCTGTTTTGGTCTCAGACAACAGAATGACAAATATTTTTTACAGTTTTATAGATAAGTTTTACAAAACAAAGAAACAAAAGAAGAAGACACCGTAACACGATACAAACATGGAGAAACTCTGCACTAGTTAATCTAGCTCTTTTGGATTTACAGCTGTTTCTGAGATTAGATCATTCACTAATCTCTCTTCCTTATATCATGACCCAGTAAACTCCCCATTTCCAGTAGAGCACATAACCATGCAATTACCTGTTAGCATATGTTTAAAAAGCTTGAAGTTTAATAGGACACATGATTGTAAATTAAACACAGACTTAATTGGTTTGCTGAACAGGTGCAGGCATTACAGCTTGAATTGCTTTTGCTGAGTTGGGGTCTCAGCCAGTTTAAGGCAGCTAGGAGAAAGGTCCCATGACCTCTTGTTACTGAAAGTTTCGTATCTACCTAGAAGTTCATAGCAACAGTTTCCGCAATGCTCGCTGCTTACTCTGGGGATTCCTGAGACAGAAGGCTGGAAAACCAAGCCTGTGGAAAGGGGCCTTTGCCTCGCTGCCGGCACTCACTGATAAAACAAGCTTCCTGCTCTACCTGAAGGTTTATGTCCTGATGTGAGCCCATCGCCTGGCGGTGCTGTGCAGTGCCATCAGGCAGTTATCGCACATTTGCAGAATCCAGTTTGTCAGACACCTAACGCAAAGCGTGGCCCCGCACTGTAGGCAGCCTGGTACAACCCGTTGAACGTCCCTCTGGCCGTCCCCAGGAATGGAGAGCTGAACTAATGAGATGAATCCCCCAGGCCAGGAAACCCGATAGCTTGCACATGGGTCACTACGCGGGGAAGAGTCAGCAACAAACCAGGGAGGTCTTATTCTCCGTTAAGAGGAGTTGTTGAGGAGCCATTTGCCTCCTCCAAGGCGATACCGTGATATAACAGGGGACCCTTTGCAGACACGCCTCCAGCTTGCTCCTGAGCCAACCTCATGGTGAAAATCGGGCACAGCCCAAACAGCAGGTACCGCTATTGGCAACAGGTGGTGGTTTAAGCATTTTAATGTCTATATAAAGCTATCAAAGGTCAGCTGGGACTTGGCAAAACAAGGAAAGGGAGCAAATGAAATGAGGGCTGAGGCATAATGAAAAGAAAAACCAGACTGATGTTTGCAGCCGATCCCCACACTTCAGTCGGCACAGCGGGACGTAGCAGCGAGCTCTCGATGGAGCTGAACACGGCAGCTCCGAGCAGCCTTCTGTGCTTCAGTGAAGCCCAGATCTGAACATCTGAACGCAGATGCTCTTCTGCCCTGGGAAAAAATACATCTCTACAAATCTAAACATGTCACCTCAAAGGGAAAACGATTTATTATTAATGATACTATTACTGCTGTTTTTCCAATAGACTGAGGAGATTAAGTAATAGTAACTGAGAACTAACCAAATGTCCAGACCAAACTTTAACTAGCGAGAAGATATACAGACACACAAACTTTGCAGTGACTTAAAACAGTTTAATGTAATTCCAAGACAAAGTGTGATTACATTTCTACACATATACAATATGCATATGTGAGTTTACAAATTCTGATTAATAACTCGTTTCACCTCAGAGACCGAAAAAATGATCAAAAAGAAACCGTGAATAACAAGCTATAACATAGTTCACCACAACGGGACCTCCTTTCTCACCCTACAGTTAGTAATATTACAATTAAAATAACTATATTCTTCTATAATGTATTTTCTGTTAAAATCATCTCATAAATTTACAATGCTATTATTAGTTTCCAAGACTAATATAAATTCACTCCATTTTTCTACAACGAAAATGATTATTAATTAGAAGCACACAACGTCATGATGAAAAACACAAGCATTTTTTTTTAGTAGCAAGAACTTGATTGGTTAAGAATTAGTTTTCTTGTAAAACATTCTAAAGCCAAGTAAAATATCCATTCTTATAACATACCTATAATATGAGACTAAGGAATAGGTTACATATAGGTCTACAACACATCAGTTTGTTTTTGTTTTTTCTTTTAAAAGAAGAAAGACATATTACCAAAAGAAAAAAGAAAAAAAAGAAAAAAAAAGAAAAAAAAAAACAATAAAGAAAAAAGAAAGGGACGATTCACATAGGAAAAAAGTAGTACACAAGAAAATACTGTTGCACACAATAATTTTCACAAAGATTAACATGGATTAACACTCTTATTACAGAAACCGTACAGTGAAGGAACACAACGGCTCAGGGCTTTCGTGGGGTTACTGGGCTGAGATGATACTGTAGAGAAAGAACCACTCGAGATCCAGAGCTGGGGCAGGGGCATCTTTTCCCTTGCGATTGTGATAGCGTTTCACAGCTTTTCCCCCCCTCTCTTCCCCTTAATAATTTTGGTGCAGTGTATATTAACTTCCACTTTCCATCCAGAGTACGCTGGGCTTGTGGGCAGTTGAAAGGCATAAAACATTCTCTCCATTTCCCCCCTCCTGTTTTTAAAAGGGTTTTAACARCTCATAAAAAAAATGTTTCACCTGTTGGTTCGTTTTTAACTACCCGAAGTCTAGACTCTTCACCTTCCGAGATGCCCCTCCTTCTTCTCTCTTTCTCGCTCCCTCTCTTACTCTCTCTCTCTCTCACACACGCTCCTTTAATAAAGCTATTAATGACACTTCCTCTCCTTTCAGAAATTTGATTTGGTATGAAAGATACAGGCTACATTCTGGTTCTGCCCAAGTAGAATATGGTACCCAAAACGCCTCAATTGCTCTGTTGGTGAAACATGGGATGAGGAGATCCTTTTTTACACCTGAAATGGTTGTGCCCTGGAATATCTGTGGAAGTTTCGTTCTGAGAAGAATACAGAGCAAAAGAATATAAAATAAAATAAAAAATCAAACACATAAGGGATAAAGGGGGAAAAAGGAAAAGTCAGAAGTGTTGTACGTAACCACGTGAGGTGGAAGCATTGCAGAAGCGTTTTATTTCCTTGCTGAGGGCAGAGGTGCTATATGTAACCATCCAGACCCTACGGGATGTGTGTTGCCAGTGTCGGAAACCCCTTCTTGCCTAACAAGCTGCAAGCCAAAGTACTCAACAAGACCCCGTGGCTCCTTCATTTGAGCGTGCTGGTTATTTGCGGATCTGACTCCCCCCATGAGAACAGAAGACCGGGCAGGCGCCGAGGGCAGCAAAGCCTGTTGGTTGGGTGGCGGTGCTCCATGAGAAAGGGTGGACGTTTTCCAGTTGGCCCGAGTGCTGCTGACAGTCCTGGCTTGCCGTATGACACGTTATCGCTTTGGTAATGGGGATGACAGGGTGGGCACGGCAGCCCCGGAATGGTGCTGAGGGAGGAGCGGGGAGGCGGGTTGCACTCCCCCGGCCCCACCGCTGCTGATTGTACTGGGAGCAGCACAGGCGCCCAACTGCAAAGCATCGCTGATCCCTCCTTTTCACTACCTCTGCTCTAAGCTGACTGATACAGCCCCGTCAGGCATGAGGGGAACACGTAAGGAGCCCTCCCGAGAGTACCCGAGCTCCACGACCGAAGCTCGGTTCTTCAGATGTACATATACATATTTTTAAATGCCAATTCCTGTACTTTCATGACCTCAAAGTACCATTTTGCTCAGCAGACATTTACACCATGTTCATTGGTTACCCAAGTGAAAGAACACAACAGACAAAACTAGACAGCTAGGCCAGACTGGGGAGGGGGAATGTGATATATCAAAATGCAAAGTACAGGGTAACAGTAGCGGGGAAACAGCATTGACGGGAACTGGCACGGGCTGAGAAAACAGAGCTGACAAGGAGATGGTCAGTGAACTTTGTATTTCGTTTACTGGTTCAAAACATTTCTGTGGTGGTAAGCATCGTTTGTAAGAAAGGGGTGAACAGATGGAAGCCAAATTACAGCATTGCCTCTGAGTGGCTGTCACACACACACACACGCGCACACACAACCCCCCCCCCCAAAATAAAACAAGCGTTCACTAACTCAGGAATCAATCATTTGGCTAATGATTTATCAACAGTACAGTACAATCCTTCCTTTGAATATCCTTCATTCTCCTGACGCGGGTATCTTCATCCAGATGAGGGTCCTACATAGAACAGTGAATTTAGTATCATGCTCCCTGCTTCAACCCAAGGAGCCTGATAAAGTATGTTATTAAAACAAGCGAACAAACAAATAGTTTATCTGTTGGACTAAATCTTCAAAGTGGGTGGAGTGTTTTTTCGACCAGACTTTGGAATACAGTGGATTACTTGATCTCTGGACTGACTTTCCAACACTATGTTATATCTCAAAACAGAATATACATATTAAAGACACATTTGTACTTTTCCATTTTTAACGGGTGAAATTAAAAAGAGGCAGCTGTATTGAGTTTTTGAAGGTGTCACTTATAAACACAAGGTTTCCCTTAAAAAGTACCAGTTTAAATGTAAACTATAAAACACTGTAATAACTATAAAATGTAGCCAGAAAACTGTTTAAGTAGCCACAGTCTATTATTCAGTTCATATTGGTTTAAAATGTGACTCATTAAATATCTTCTAGAAGGCCAAAGCATTTTACAGTAGCTATAAACATATATACTTACATGTGCATTTTAACATCACAATTGATTAAAATACATAAAAGAGTAATCTATTCCTTGGTTTAATTTTTTTTTTTCTTTTTAAAGATTCACTGTCTTCAGAATTCACTCAAGCAACAATGACCAGGGTGGGCATTTATCGCTATTCCGCCCCTACGGAGTTCAGAGTCTTTGAATCAAAGTTCAAGCTGGCTACATGTTTTCAAAAAGGCTAAAACCAGGATGAATGCCCACATTTGAGGTAATTATTGCCATTAGGTCACAGTTTGCGTAATATAAGTGTATCTAAATCCTTCTTTAAAAAAAATGAAGGTATCCCGCGGTACTGGGGGATACCCTTTGTAGCAATCAGAATCCAGAATCCTGATCAGTGGGTTTGCTTCCAAAGGAGCCAGCGGTCCCGGAGCACCAGGCGCCCCCGGGACAGCCACCAGCCAGCCTAGAGCTCAGGCGACAAGCCATTTTCTATTTTTTTTTTAGAAAAAAGAAAACAAAAGAAAAATCGGAGGTGCCATAAAATAGATGGGTAACATTTCTGATCAGAATTCCAGACCAAAGCTTTTTTATCTGTCTTATTCCTTTCCAAACAGTTTGCTGGAAAAAAAAAAAAAAATCAAAACACATTGGCATTAAATATTAACTCTATGCCAGCACTGCAAAAACTCCTTGGCTATGTTCTGAAAGTGGGATAAGCTTTGCTTTTGCTCTGAGCATTGTTGTCCCATTGTTTTCTGTTTCAAAGAGGAAAGCTTGTTCGAAAGAAAGAAAGAGAAAGAAAGAAAGACAGAAAGAAAGAGAAAGAGAGAGAAAGAAAGAGAGAAAAAGAGAAGGAAAGAAGGAAAGAAGGAAGGAAAGAAGGAAGGAAGGAAGGAAAGAAAGAAAGAGAAAGAAAGAAAGAAAATAAATCCCTGGCTGTCAGAAGTACACGCAAGTATTTACAAGGTTTGTGTGAATCTGCACACAGTTCCCCTCACAGCAAGAGTTAAGAACAGAGATGTCACAATATTTATCAGTGCAGTAAAAAATATCATTTTTGGAAAAAAATATACCTTTAGTATTGCCTTTCTTAGATTAACTATGATAAGCAAAAGATTAAAAACAAAACCTTTATCTTCAAACACACATGAATAGCCTGTTATAGCAGCACTGCTAAAACTGGAAGGACAAACCTAACCCGTAAATGAGAAACAGGAGTTTCAGACCATAAATGCCGAATGCAAAGCCTCCTGGTATGCTTCCTAAGACTTCTGAAGAACCAAGCCAATCTACCGTTCAAATTTCACTCCTGACACAGGCAAACGCTCTAAACAGTGCCTTCCCGCTGAAAGCATTTGACACGCGCAGAGCTCAGCCCGGCTTACCTCCAGTCTGGTTCTTACCCCTCCACCTGCATCAGCAGCTCTTCACAGGTAACTACCGCCTCTGGGGTCACTCCCAGCAATTACGTTTGTCATGGGGGAAAAAAGACACCTTCAGTGCAGAGCCCTCTATTAGTGGTGCTCCTCTGCACGCTGCCCGGGCTTACTTCAAGGGGCCGCCCCTGCGGTGGGTCCCGCTGCGTGCCTGGGGTGGGAGGTGAGCACGGTGGCATCACGGTGTCCCTCACAGGCAGTGGTGTTCCCGGGTGGTGGGAAGGATGGACCACGGAGATGTGGACCAGCCTGGAGAGCCCAGCACCTCCAGTCCAACGCAGTACTCCAGCAAGGAGCCCACACACAGCCATTTGCAACAGGACCGCCACCACGGCTTTGAGCACCGCTTTAAAATGTTGTACCTCGCTCAACATCTGTAGCCCAGGGTGAAATTCTCACCATCGTCAGAGACAGCTTTGCTGGAGTGCGGCAGTGGGGGAACCACAGCAGCGCAGACCCATCTTCTCCTCCCCGAGTACGGAGGGAGCAAAATGATTTATAGGCACAGGAGTGGGCCACAGAAGTAAGTTGGGGACTCCATGTACTTTGGACACAGGCTCTCCTCACAGGAGCACCAGTGAGACTCGGGGACAGAGAGGTGGTGACATGGATGAGTGCCCAGGACCGCAGATCCACTGCTTTGAAGCTCCCATGGGAAATGGGACCACAGCAGGGACAGCTCTGTCAGCAGGAAGGGGGAAATTGTTCCCTTCCCACATTTTTCCTTTCTGTGTTGCCTACCAAAATATTATTTCTGCAGACCTTGCATACAGGTATCTGGGATTTGGCCCACAGGTAGCACTGCAGATCTCTGATGGGCTGATTGCCAAGCAATGGAAAAACACACGCATAAGTCCAACACCCTTGCCCAGCTGTGCCTGGCCTGACCATGGGAGCACTGTTTGGGATCCGACCCACAGAACAAAACCAGCATCCTAAATCCAGAGAAGGAGATGCTACAGAAGCATGCAGAGCATCCAGAAGCTTATCCCCACTATGCAGCTCACCATTTCCACACTGCATTGTCGCCACTGAAACACTTTAACCAATGTGAACAATAATGAGAGAAGAATAAAGTTTTTGACATCCCCTACAGTTTAGGATAGCAGCAATATTTAGCGTGAATTTCTCTGCTCGTCAAGCTAGCTACTCGAAACTATGACAGAAACTTGAGAGAGAAAAAGAAAAAGAAGAGAAAGGAAAGATGGAGTTCCATGGCTTATCCCCATTGCTTGGCAGTCATGACTCGTGGCTTAATTTTGTTTCTGGAGTGGGTGGGGGGGCTCTTTCTCTCTCTCTTAAAAAAAAAAAGTTTCTTTGGTTAAAGAAAAAACCATGTTTATCGCCCTTCAAGTTTGCTAATGGAATTGCCTTCAAACCAGATTACAAGACATAATCCCTTGAAAGTATAAAAAAGGAAAAATGTCACAGACAGAAGCGTCCGTTTCTTGGAATGTTTTACGTATTACAACAAAACTACGAGAGAGAGAGAGAGAGAGACCTGCCAAGGCCCAATTTGTTGGGTGCAAGCAGGTACCACTCTGCCGAGGAAGATGCAATTGCATTTGCTCTCTCAAACRACTGGATTTGGCCCAGTCTGCAGTGAGAAGTGCTTCCATTTGGGTTTTCCATTCTGCTCATGTTAGCGGTTCTCCCTGCTCCCTCCTGCATTCTGGTTTCACAGCAGGAATTTGAACATCCATCTCTGAGGAGAGGCAACGGCTGTGCTTCCTTCTGCTTCCCGCACGAGAAGAATGCAAGACGAGATGATGGGGAAAGGGACTGCTTTTTCACTGTGCCAGCCATAARCCACCCATAAAACTTCCAGTATCTAAACATTCGCCTCCCCTCTCAAGTTTCCATGCCGTTTACCCCACGCACACAAAGAACACCAACCCAATGACGCCAATCCCATTTCCTCTCCAAAGGACTTTGCGAGCAAAACAAGCTGGCTGTTATTATGTTTATGGCACCGACAGCATGCAAAGCTTTTGCTTCCTCTGCTAAAATGGTCGGGTTTCCCCTGTGACTAACCGTACACTTTTTTCCATACTATGCCTTTATACAGGTGTGAGGGAGGAGGTGTTGCTCAGCTCCCTCATACCCACCAGAAAACACGCAGTGTTGCGCCATCGAAGCAATCTGATGGCTGTGCTGTGCATCTCTTGCAATCACAGCGTCCCATCACCACGATCATCTGACCACCTATGGCTGGCAGGTCAGCGTCTCCAGGATGGTCAGTGTGAAAGGTGGCTCCTCCGGCACGCGCTGCACCCCTTCTCGCTGCCAGCATCTGCCGTTCTAACAGCTCTGCTGCCAAACGCCCCCCCAAAATCAGATTCGAGCCCGCACGGGAGAGCAGGTCAGATGGGTACACAGGGAAAACACAATTAATACAAGTAAAACATTACTGTGATTGAGATTGCAACCTTCCACGCTTCGCCAGTCCTAGGCCAGAGGAGTACATAAATAAGTAATTAACTCGAAGGGTTTAAGTCTGTCCTTTAGCAAAGCACTCAAGTGCATGATTAACTTTAAGTCTCTGCTGAGGTCCTATCATTTTTTTATGGAGTTTGAATTCAGTTACCGTTTCCCCCCATTCTAACAAAGCAGGCGATGCAAATGAAAACATAAATACCTAAACTCCAGCAACCAGAATAGCTTAATAAAATTCCACAACAAATAATTATAAAAGAAGGGAAAATCTACATCAGGGACAAAAAAAAAAATGCAAGCCAAGCATCCTGGCCATGCGGACACCTGATCAACCGTCAGTGAGAGCAGAAGAGCAGGTGAGGAACCCCGCCCTGTCTGCAGCCGTGCTTTACCCAGCTAACACCATCCGCGCRTGCCAGTGTCCTTTATCCAGTGACGGGACTGAGAGCCGCGCTCACGCCTCCGCCGCGGCTCCTCCGATAGCCTTGTTTCTGGAGAGCCATCTATCTGCTTTCTCCTTTAGGAAAACCAAACCCTTAATGCGTAGCGTGACCTTGGGTTCATTGAAAGGGCCCAATGATCATGGCCTGGAGCACAAATAGGTCTTGAGGTCTTGATCTCATATAAACCTCCTATCAAACAAAGTGATGGTGAGCTGCATCAGGGCACCAAGGTCCTTACCTGCCTTTGATCCAGCTCTCCTGATAGATCATTACATTAGCTGCTGTTTGGTTTTGGCCTCTGAATGAATGTTTCTGGACTTATTCTGAAATGCAGATGTGACACGGAGGATAACTCCTGTCCCTCAAGGCTGTAACCGCTCTCACAGAGCAGCCCCACTCCTCCTAGGTTACAGGCAGAGTTTTCATCCTCGGGACAATCTCGTTTCCCCTTCCTCCTGCAGTTTTCACAAACACAGCAACCCTTCTGATGCCACTGATGAAGAGAAATAAAATTAACAACAATAACAACAATACTAAGAGAAAAAAAAAATAACACAAAGATTAAGGAATGCGTGTGCAATTAAAACCCAGAGTAAAATATAATAATAATAAAATAATAATCATAATCATAACAACCATACAATAAAATAACATTATCTTTCCTTTTCATGACACAAGCAGCATGACGCTCTCGCTCCCGAACTGGTGGGAGAGGAGAGGAATGCAACAGAGAGAGCAGGGCTTTATTTTCCTGCCTCAGACGAAAGGGGACGTGTTGTCTTTCCAAAGGAAGGGGGGGTAAGGTGCATAGGCTGCTGGGAGATCGCATCCTCATCTACAGTATATTGAGCTGGAATGAAGGACGGGCAGGAGAAGAAAACTGTGCAAGGGTAGCCCAGGAACCAGAGCTGGCAACCAGGGAGGTTATTTGGTGGTTTGCCAGAAGACAACAGCCTTGTTGAACAATCTATGCATAGTGGGATCCCTTCTTCTTCCAGGCCAGCCAAGCACTTACCGCAAGACAATATATTTGTGCTCGTCTTTCTGTCAGCTTTTCCCATGTGAGAGAACCTCCTTCCTTATTGCCACCCAGGGAACCCATCCCTCGCCACCCTGCCGACGAACCTGCTATTTTCCAGCATCTTGTGAAATACCTGAGTACTTCATGCTCTAGTTACAGGGAAACGTAGTGATGGAACCGAGCAGCCACGTAGACTTCGGCTTTCATGGGAACATGGAAACGTTCTATCAAGCTCTCTTCTCTCCTTCCTCCCCAGGCCATCCACAGACATGGGTACTCTAGAGACACTTCCAAATATTGATGCACCGGTGCAACTGCCGTTACCAGCGAAACTCCCCTCTGAACCAAACCCAACTGTAGGAAAGGCTCTCTTTAGAAACCTGTCGGAAAACAAGATGACCACGTAGCGTTCCTCGGCGTGGAGGACCCACAGGACCACCGTGCTCTCCGGTTCCAGGGTCACTCTGCYGCTGTGGGCAATCTTTCAGGGCGTAGGTGAGAAGGGAGGAGGGGAAGCGCACGCTGTCACAGCTACGATAGAGCGGGTAAGGCCCGATGTATTACAATACTCTTTTCGCTTAAGAAACCTGAGTTTGACTCTCTCAACTGGATTTTCTCGTGCTTGCTTTGGGACTCCAGCCCTTTCCCGACCCCCTCCCATCGACAGACGTAGTGAGAGTTGTTGGCAACAACTCATGTTTCCCCCTTCCATGGGCTGGAATTTTGTTCCCATTTCAGACGCACAACAGGGACAACCTGACAGCTTGGGAGGATGATGTCCTCCCAGTCCACCGAGAACGTCAGCAAACAGCAGAATGAGAATTCAGTTTCCGGGGAGGAAACCTGCTATTTCAACAGGATAGAAACAGACCGGTCCACAAACGAATCCCCAGACCCTCTGGGAGTCACCCTGGGTCTCACAACTGACCTGGCCACTTCCAGCCCATCCAGTGCTTGACAAAACACCCAGTCAGACGCACTTCCAACCCCGACGAGCCTCCCCAACACCTCGCCAAGTGAGCTAAGATTGACGATGTGGGAAAAAAACCCAAAACACCACCAGCAGAAGAAGAAAATCGGCAATAACAACCCCCCAAAAAAAGAAAAAGAGCTGAGAGTAAATTCCGACTAGCCTCAGTCAGTTTCTAGGAGTACCAGTGGAAGTAAACCCTTAAACCGCGTCTGTAGTTCGGTAAGGCACTACGAGGGAATGATGTAAAACTAAGACTGTGACAGTTGTAATGGCTGTGCCGAGGAACACACCACAGAGAGAAGGCAGCATCTGCACACACACGCACGCACGCACACACACACACGTACATACCTGGACAATCACATTTGTTACATGCCTATGTTATATCACTTTTCTTTGTGCAATCACATTGAGGAATAGTCTATTGGTATCGTTGAAGTTCAACACAAAATAGTAAAAAGGGCGTATGACCTGTATAGTGCTACATTCTACTGGGGGCTGGGGCGGGCAGCTAAAATGTCTCCTCCTATACTAAAACGGCTAGGGATTGAAAAGGAAAATTTCCAAATAAAATAAAATGAAACGCAACTGAAATCCAACATACATTATTAGAGATCTCGTTTAGGAATAGCATTTCTCAGGGATTTATCCAGTGTGTTCAAGGAAAGGGAGAAACATCCCCATTGCTTCTGCTTTCGACCAGTGCTGCATGGCCCGTTTCTCCCACGTGTTTTTAAGCGTAGCAGTGCTAGATCCGAATTTAGAGCACTGGGACAACATTTTCTCCTCCTCCCTCAGCCTCCCTTACCCACTTTCTATTTCCAGAAAAAAACCCCAAACCCTTATGTATGCTTTGGGATACAGAGACCACTGCAAAGATGGGGCATAAACCCTTTGAAATGCTGGATAAATCCCTAATCCATATACCTATTGGATTAAAAACCTAATGGATTTCATTTTAGGTGTTCTGGACAACAAATTTCTAAATGTAGCTCACTATTGGATGAAAATAACCTTTTAAAGTCTATTGGTGAAGTTCTTCAAAAGACAGGACCCGCTGGAGGGTCCTTCTGCTTCTCTCTCTCTCTCTCTAGTTTGGTGCAGAATGGTTGGTTTTTTGTGGTTTATTTTTTTTTCTGTTCTTTTTTTCCATTTTCTTTTTTTTTTTTTTTAAATAAAAAGTGTAGAATAGCTTCTCCCCCTTCTTTCCTCTTTTTCGTTTCTTCCTTAAAGTCTCCTTCGTTCAAGTTTCACGCGAGCCTCCCATTGCATTGTTAGTTTGTCATGTTCTTCAGTACAAAAGCGGCCGCCTCACTCCCCTGGGATGGGTGCGTCTCTCGCTCCGTATTCCAGTGTTTAGATGTAAGGGTACTGGTTGACCTTGGTGGGGCTCAGTGGGTATCCAGTGTAGACTGTGGAGGCTGGAGAAGCACTGATATAGGTCTGATGGGCAAACTGAGCCTGGTACTGACTCGGGTGGATGGTGGGTGAGGGCAGAACCCGTGGGCCCATGCTGACAGGGACCTGGTGGACGATGCTGGCGGGGTAGGTGGTGTGCTGCACGGCGTGCCGCGCAGACCCTTGGGAGGCCACCAGGTGCGCGACGGTGCCCGTGGAGCCCAGGGCGGCAGGGGCGGTGTATGTGTAGAGGTGGGGTTGGGTGGGCAGGTGAGCAGCGGCAGCCGCGGCCAGGTGAGGATGAACTGTACCATGGCTGGGACTATTGTGCGGGAAAGAGTACGGGGCCTGAGCTATCGTTGGAGTGATGTAGGCTTGCTGTCTCCGGTGACTCCCTGTGCGATCGGTCGTGACGTGCTGCTGGGCCTGGATAAAGACAGCAACAGTGATAAGCGGTTACAAGACAAGAGACGGCTCTTTACCTCCTCGGCGGACCTGTGCCACCAGGATGGCCTCAGGAAAGTCCCTTGCGCTCCTCCTGACACCCTCAGCACCACCACAGTCTTCCCTTGGAAACGACTGATGGCAAAGGGTCCCCCCCAAGCCTAGGAAGACCCTGTAGTTTCGTACATTCACCAAAATGGCCCCCAAAAGGACAACGGAGTCCCCCAGTTTGAGCCACGACCTCCTGGCACAGCTGACGTGAAGACCCAACCTTGGATGCCTGGCTCCTAAGAACACCTTCCACACGTCCAGTCGCTCGCACAACACACGGCTTTTGTTAGCAAACGAAATGTGGTGCGCTGATTGCTCAGGGGAATGAAGTTGCCTAACTACGCCTAGAACAGGCAATTTATTTTTGCTCAGTTTGGGTCTTTGCAGTTATCATTTCCTCAGTTAGTAAAATAACTACTTTATTTTTTAAAGATAAAACCCTCGGCTCAATCAGATCCTGCAGGTGCCTGGTACCTTCATGTAATCAGCTATAATTACTTGAGCACAGGCAATTTTCTTGCAGTGGGACAGGAGCAAGGTACTTTTCCAGGGATTTTTCTAAGTTTTTGTTTTTGCACTGCACAAACAAGGAGTTTTCCCGGTCATTTGTAGTCAGTGTTAAATAACCAATAAAGGAGGAATTAGAAGGCAAGAAGGGCAATGCTCCATGTTATTTCCTTCTATTCTTCCAAGCCTTCTCATCCTCTTTGTAAGCACTCCCTGTGCTGTCATTGTGGTCTGAAATGCGGCAGCCACCCTCCTCCCTCACTCTTGGAAACAGCATCTTGCCCACTTCCTCCATTTTCACTCACTTTTATTTCAAGTTTGTTTAAATTTTTAAATTTCAACTACATTTTGAGGGGGAGGGGACATTCTTCTAACCCAAATTATTTAAACAAACAAACAAACAAACCAGTTCTGCTTATAATCAGCTCTGGATGCAAACCAGCGCTGTCCTCTGAGCTCTCCAGGCTTTCTCCTCTTGAAATGTTGGTAACTGTGCTGTCACTTCCCTACTCTCATTACCTCACCTCAGCGTAGAGAGAGGCCCCAGATGCAGTATGTGAAAAGGGCATTATTTACTGAAGCTCCTGGGGAGCTCACGGGGTGTTTTGATCACAGACTATGAAACATCTTGAGAACTGCCTGCTGCTAAGTAACGTGATTTGCCCAGATCTCAGCCCATGTTTATCACTGGATGGATCAAACTCATTACGTGAGGTCACGTATATGCATAGAGGCTCTGCTTTGCCTTGTCACATCTGATGGGGACTTCTCTCCCAGTCCCGCAGCCGGGCTGACACACTCCCTTCACTTGGAAGATACTCTCCCCGTGGTTACCTATAGCTAAGGAGAATTCAGTCCTTCCTACGTGGTCCTGCTCCACTCCTTTGTGTCTGAGCCACTGCACCTTCTCTCTCACATTATTCCCACTCACATTGTTAGATCATCTGACTTCAAAACACACGGTAAGAGTACCGCCAGCCCACTCAGGGGTGGGATMTGCACTACCTCTACGCCTGAGCTGGAAGATCAAGGTCTGCAGTGAAGTTGAAACAAGTTGATCAAACTCGACACAGGGCCCAACTATCATTAGACTGGAACAGGACAGCCCATGCTGGAGGAGTGGTAGGTTACAGCTGGATGACGCACCACCAAAATTTGTCTCGGTTGACTTACCTGACTTAGATTAAGAGGCTGCTGCTGCTGGAAATGTGCTCCTGGTCGCTGCTGCCTATAGGCAACGGCTCCAGACGAGCTCCCTGAAGAGTGACCGCTGGTGGAGGTCACGGTGCTGGAGGACTTGGACTTGTAGGAGGATGAGTGGTGACTGGTGGTGACTGTGCCAGGAAAGGAAACACATTTGTAGCTTACATCACATTCTTTAATTGCTCACCCTACCTCTTCCTCACTGAATCTCCTCCAGAGTGGCTTTTGGGAGGAGACATACAACAGAAGCAGGATAAGAAAATGATTTCTCTCAATTAACAGCATATCTCAGCAGTGTTTCAAACACACGGCCAGCCTGTTATCCTAGAGGCAGACAAGCAGACCTGATATCTGGACCCAAACTGGGCCCGGAGAAGGCTTTACAGATCCTTCAGAAGTGTGAGAAACTGCTCTGCCAGCAGAACTGTACGATGCAGGTACAAATCCCAAGGAGAGGAAGGAAAGTATAGTGTGCACAGCACAAAAAAGCCCTGGCTTGGCTGACCTCACGGTGAGTAGGAAGGGAGGGAGAAGGAGCTAGTGGGGAGCTCACCCTCTGAGCCTTTTGTGTTCACCAGCAGTGCGTCAAAAGAAAGGACTGCCAAGTAGCTCAAAGCCAATTGCTTTGGGCCAGACTTCCACCATAAGCCCCTTTTCAACACATCGTACTACCTAGCATTGCGGAGGCTCTGGATGAGCAAACCTCATCAGTCCATAATGAAGATCCTGGGGAAATGTTCTTCCCAGAAACGTCAACAAGTTTGGATGAAAATGCACATGTGTTTTCAATCTCTTACCCGTTTTAAAGTAAACCTATGGAAAGGCAAGGCAGCAAAGGTTCACACTTGCATTTGGGAGCCTTTCATGTCAAATGTTGAGCTAAAGGCTGCATTCTGTTCTTGGGTTTGTACAGAAGTAACTGGGAACGACACTTGTCCCTGTGACTCCTGAGTGTACCAGGGCACATAAATAATGCAATATGGCTCCCAAGAACAGATGGGTCACTTGAGAGAAGGGCAGGAGCACGGTTTCTTTGGAAAACAAAACAAACAAACAAACAAAATGAAACCGAACAATGAGATTCTTCCAAGATAAATCATTTATTTCTTACTAATTTTCTTGACGGAAGAGGTGCAATTTACCTGGTGCCAGGCTATCGCACTCTACCAACACCTCACTGGCCTGGGTTTTCAGTGGTGGCACGATGATCGTTCGGGGGTTCCCACTGCAGTGAGTCTCTGGAACCCCTTTGGTGTCGTAGGTGTTCCCGTTATTCTGCCCTGCGCGATGCTGCACGGCGTAAGGGCTGTTGTTGCTGGAGGAATCAGAGTAGGGGGAGTCATGCACGGTGACACAGCTGATGACGTTCTTCCTTTGCTTGGACAAGGTGCTGAAAAACAAGCACACGAGTAGAAAGAGTGAATGGGCAACGATCGACTCGGAAGCCACTAGAAGACTCTGCCCACGGCAGACTAGTTCCGTAAAGGCAAAGCACACCCTTCAGTCCTCCGCCGGATAGAAGCTGCTTAAGCCAAATCCCAGGCTCTGAAACTCACTCGTTGCTATTCCAGGAAAGCCTTCACAGAGGTCAAGGAGTAAGGCATTGTGGATAGATCTTATATTCATACTGCTTAGAATAGCACTGAACCAGACTGCCAGATTTATTTTCAGACCGCTTTTTATATATGTGTGCAGTAGAAGCTCAGCAGTTATACTATGCTTTGTTGCAAGTCTCACCACCCACACAAAAACGTGGTGGTTTCTCCCAGCCTTCCAGCAATGATTTAATAATAGATGCTATGACTTTTCATGATTAAATCCCATGAATCTACAAAATACACTCTGTTCTATTTACTAATATGGTACAATGGGCATATATTCTCAATAAGCATTTGAAACTGAGCAACGAATGAAGGAAAAATGAGCGAAGTATGTACAGCTTTTGGTTTTCTTTTCTTTCTCTGAATAAGCACTGGATCTCCTGACTCTAGCGTGGATTATCAAGGTCCTGCTGCAGCTAATCTATTTATGACATAAAAAAAGTGATTAAAAAGGAACATCAACACTTCCAAGATTAGTGCTAGAAGTTCTTTAGACTAGACTGCATGAGTACGATTGGGATTTGCTCTGCTATTGTGTCTAATTATTCCTGATGGTTTCTCCTTCCTGTTATGAGCTTGTTTAGGGAGAAAAAGAGCGAGCGAGAAAGAGGACAGAGGAAGGGGGATGGTGAAGATTTGCTTAAATGGCTCACATCCTTGACAGTGCACAGACCTTGACTACAGAAAATAGCTGCTATGTTTCACTGATTGCATTATGTTGTTATGGCAACTGAAGTTTTTAAAATGATGAAAAGAAATGGATAGCACATAAAAAGCTAAGTAATTAGGCTTAATGGTAGAAACAGCCCCAATAGGAACAGAAATGCCATGGAGAAAAAGGAATCCATCTCTTAACTTCTTGAGTGTGCGCTTTAAAAAGAGAGAGATCCCTTTCCCATGGAGTCTCCTCTCCGTGCTCTCACTCTGGCCGGTCCAGTCCAGGGAACAGCTGATTAATCCGGTCTTAGTCTGTGATGGAGCCATTTGTTCCCTAGTCTCAGCATCGCTTCTTACCCAGGGAAAGGTGAAGCAGATACTGAGAACAGTTTCCTTCCAAGGACATTGTCTGCCTTATTTATTTTTCACAGTGCTAAAGGAGCACTGGTGGGTTCCCTTCAGCTTGTCCGTCCCAAAGCCTCTCCGTCAGCGTTCACAAGCTGCAACTCACCACCTCGCTCCCAAGGCTTGTAACTGAAAAGCTATCATCTCCTCCATTAAAGAATGCCTTGGGGTGTTGCATTCGCAAACAAGTTACCATCACACAGACTCTCCCTGGACTATCATCACAGGATCCTGTTGTGCCCCGAAGAGGACACAAGACCATGTTGTTCTACGCACAGTGAAAAATACGTCTCGAGAGGCCCCTGCTATCCTAAAGCATTGACACCTGAAACAGGGCAGATGATAGAGAAGGAGGGGAAGCTATTGCACAGCAATCTGGAAGCTGAAAGCAATCCTTGCAGGGGCAGGGATCTTTTTGATGGGGAAGGTGTACGACAGCGAACCCTCGTATTCTGGCTTTCCACAAGGAGCTGGACAGTGTTGGATTAGAAATGGAAAGAGCAACAGAATATGTTAGATGGACAACTACTGTATGTGAAGAAAGATGTAGCAGCTTGGATATGGTGCTACGAAAGAAGAATATTAAGCCAATAAAAATGACGAATATTGCATCAATATTCCTCTCTCCTTCAGTAGAAATGCCTGTAATCACACATTTATGAGTATCCACACTGCTTGCCCTTTGCAGCTACCCTTGGCTGCCAGTTGGGAAGAGATATATATTCTCTACCTCTGACAGTTATTACATTTTATAAAGAAAAATCAACTCACTAAAGAGTTTTCTGACAAGTGATAAGGTCTAGCTATTCTTTTACAGTCCCTTCCTTATATAAGTGGCTGAGCTGCTGAACTGGAAATACTTGCTCTCGGCTGACACTTGACATGGGAAGGCTGAGCTGTAGAACTGGAAAGCTATTCTTCTGTGTAATCTGTGCTATTTATTGTTTTAGAATGGGCATATTTTTCACCAATTTGATTGAGGGCTTGTCAAAGCAGGGACCATGAGGAGTATTCTCCTTCAAAGTCTTATAGGTCCTTGGTTACAATAAGAAAATCAAGTAAATATGTTTGGTTGAACAAATAAGTGACCCCAAACCCAAACCTGTCCAGAGAAAGAGACCATAGCAGGATATTAAACTCATTTCATGGATGGGAAACCGAGAAGGACCAGAGCTATGGTCCTGCCAGGCCTTACACAAGTGCTTAGCACTACTAGTATGTGTCATCCACCAAAGTCAGCTGCACTATTCCAGTAACAGAGCTAAAGCACATGGGTAAATATTTGCAGGATTAGGGCCTAAGTGATTAGCCTCTCAATTCAGCAGGCTGCAGCATTTCAAGCGCACGAGGAGTCCCATCGAAAGCAGCTGGATTTTTGTCTTTAGGAAAGGTAACGACTGTGGTTAACGTCAGAGCAGGCAGAGAAGTCAGTCGGGACTATTCACACGCCCAGAGCTCGGCACCTGCTGTACCACAGCCTGCCCAAGAGATTAAAGGCGGGAATTTCAAAAGCATCAAAGGCCCCACTCATGCTGAAAAATCAGCTGACTCACAGGCTGAGAGATACACGTTAAGCTGAAATGGGGGCTTTTGAAAATTCAACCCAGAAGAGCTAGCGTTCCCCTTCTCAAAGCCTTCTTGCTAGCTAGCAACTGTCCTCCTTCCAGCTCCCCCTGAGAACTCAGCTGCTCTCCCACCTCGCAGTAATGCAGGAGTTATCCGTGTGAGGTCCAGGCCGATGTATCGCCTTCCCTGCTCACAAACTATCAGGATTGAGAGCTTTTACCTGTTGACACAGCACTTGCCTACTCAGCAAGCTTTCTGTATTCCTATAACTCAGCCATAGCTTTTGTGGATGTTTGTGCTTACACAGAAAAATACTATTAAAAGTCTTGCCCCCTTCCTATTAAGCTGACTCCAAGCCTGGCAATTGCTTTCCCTCCTGCAAGCACAGTAGCAGCAGCATACGTGATTTAGTAGTGTTGAGAGTCGGCGTGTGTTCCTGGTCAGCTTGTGTGCCTGCCTGCATTACGTGGGTAGGTGTATTCTAATTCTCCAGAGGAGGGAGGGGGGAAGATTACCAAAGTGGCATCAAATCCATCTACACAGACTGAAAAGCAGTAAGCCAGGAAGGCTTTTTAACCCTTACTGGCTGGAGCTGCATCCTCCCTTTCAGAACAACACTGGAAAAATATGCATTGCTTTGTAAGTTTACTATTAGTTTATGAGTGGTAGCCCATTCCCACCTGGTCCCGAAGAGCTTGTTCTCAAACTTGGACACAAAACAATTCATGTCTGTCCAATGTGCAGACACAGAGCACGACTGTGACTTCGAACATGCAGAAGGAGCTCTCGGAGACAGCTCTCTAACGTATACCACCCTCGTGAGTGCACAGCGGAGAGACGGACGTGGGTCTCTATTCCCCACAGCAAGGAAAGATCTCAAGGAAAAGTCTGATGGAGGAAAGAGAATAGAGTTTGTGCACAGGCACAGGGCAAGAAACTAAGGTGGGCATCTTGGATACTGTTAATGGAAAGGTGCCGAGGGCAGATGTTGAGAACGAAAAGTGAGAGGAAATTAAGGAAAAGAAGATGCTGAATTAGGTGTTAAAACAACATTGGAACCATCTAAATAGCCAAGGACAAGGATAGGGACAACAGCTCTTGTAACAGTGCAACTTGAGATGATTTCTACTTGCTGAAGGCCCAGCCCAAAAGCTCGGTATGTGATAGCATTGCATGAACAGGATCTTTTTTCCCTGAATATCTCAAGTTACAACAGAATCCCAGAAAAAGCAAATGGAGTCTAGTAGGGGCAATTCTTCAGCGTGCAGTTCACCCACAGAGATACAAACCTTTCAGCGTGGCTGACACTATAGCAACAGAGGCTTTCAGCTCTCAAGGTCACCAAGATGGCCTTCTGGTTTGGGGGAAGAAGGCACGCATCCCACAGCTGTGCCTTTGAACCGGTGTGCATATGTACCATGGCACGTTAGCTTTACATCACATCACAAAAATTCTGTTCCAGGTCTCTGAAAACTTAATAACATGCAACCTTTTCAGTTTGCTGCTTCAGAATAATCCTTCTAGGAAAGTATAGAGTCAGCCAACAAAAACTCACACTACAACTGCAATCGCTCTCTTCATGTTGAAATCTTATGCCATGCATAGCTCAGTGTTGAGAACATGCCCCTCTCTCTTCAGCTCAACCTCCATCCCGACCTGTTAATCTGCTCTCACCTTCATTGTAAATTTGTGATGGTAAGAAATATTTACCAAGTACTACACTGAGGCCATTTTATTAGGCTATACAGCATGTGCTGCAGCTATTTAAGTCATATATACTGAATTGCTTAGCAGGTTGTAAAGGTTCTGCTGCTGAAGGTTTGCTGAGAGCGCTACTGTCTATCTCTTATTTTAAGTATTAGTTGCATGTTGGTGTGTCTTCTGGAGATGGAAGGCAGCAGTCTTTTTACCAGATGACTGTGGTTAGTCAGCGTATTGCTATGTAGAGTCAGTGCATTACTATGCACAGCGTAACATAGCCACAATAGGCTAGATGTCAAAAGAGAATTACAAACGGTATTTTGACCCTCACACATGCACATCAGCAAGTTGGCAAAAACACCTGGTTTGTGCCTGCCAGCAATTTCTGCGCGTAAGGGGAATGAAAATCCTCTGAGGTAGGCTCCACCACCATTGCGCTACGACATGAATAAGGTGAATTAACAACTTGCATCAGCTCCGCTCAGTTATAAAGGTGAGACTCACACAGAGACATCACTGTATAGTTTACCATTTTAAGAAAAAGGAAAAAAAAACCCCAACCCTGCAAGAATTTTGTGCCAGTGAAGACAGCCCATGAGGCAGTTACTCAGTATGCCCACATGACAGCTGTGGTCAGTCTTTCTTGCCCAGGAAGACAGTGATTACAGTGAGGATCCCATGGAAAGCCAAGCTGGAGAGGTGTTACTTATGATAACAGCACAGACAGAGGAGGCAGTGGGGAAGTGAGGGGCTCTCCTGCCTCGTTGGGGTGGAAGCACCCTCAAAACCACCCATCTCAAGGCCATCACTGTATTGTTTCAAGAAAACACTCATGTTTTCCTCAGCTGTTGCACTTATAGCTCGAGATGGGAAGTCATCTAGGCATGTCACAACRGCCACCTCCACTGCCTTTCCTTCCAGCCCTTCCTCCTGCCATGCTCTGCGACRCAGCCCTTGGCAGGACATGGAAATACCCCTCGCTGCAGCACCGGCACAGCCCAGCGCGTCCCTCCCGCAGGACCGCGTGTGCTCTCCCTCCCTCCCACCCACAATTCAGCCATCCCAGGGTGCACTTGTGCCTCTCTGCTCTGTGTTTAAGTTGCTTTATTTTTCTCCACTTCTAAGCTTCAGAAATATTTAATCAAGGGAGGATTTAAAGTTAAACCACTGCACCATGTGAAGTTGCATACTGGGGAGTACTTAACCCCTACTATCTGCTGAATACGTGCTCCGATTACTGCGACTGCAGTTGCACTGTTGGTCTGTCTGTCTGCTTGACTTTCTTGCTAGAGCAAGTACAGAAACTTAAGAGGAATAAATTTATAAGAAAAATATCAGGTCTACTCTCTGTTTTTACTCTCTTCAGCGCTTTACAGGTAATAGTTAGACCTAGATTCTTCTTTCCAGAATAAATAACAGTCAGGGTATTATCTTACAGCACAGCAGTAAACATTTCTTTGGCCTATAGAGTCTCTTTGTAAAGGATGCTGAACTGAGAGTCTAGAAATTCACTGGTGATAAACAAACAGGGTCACGAAATTGTTTCCTGTTCATGTAATGCTTTTTATAAGCAAATTTTTTTTCTGCTGTTCTACAGGACAAAATGTCACATGCAAAACTTTGTGGGCATCAGAAACCAGGTAAAAACAATTTCATTCAGTAAAAATGTTCCCTTTTTATTTTGACCATTTCATCTTTTTTTCCTATTATTTGCTTACATTTTGAAAGAAAAAAAACCCTCCGTTAAACCAGAAAAGAGAAGTCTTCCCCTTAATTAGTTAATCCCATAACACTTTCTCCCTCTTAAATAAAAGTAAAAACTTTTTGCAGTTTTGAAGCTTCCCCAGATTTCACTGTGTTGGGGATATTACTAGCAAAATCTCAATGTAGCCTGCAAAAAGCCTTGGTTTTGACAAACTGGCTTTTTAACTCAGGAATTTGCCCCCTGAAAATCTCTGACCATTTCTCTGAGGACCATCCCTGCCAAACTGTACCCGAGGTCCCTCCTCTGTGATTTCGCCCCAGGCGCGGGGCCGGGGCCCAGTAGATGGCCCCCTTTGACAAGGCTCCATCGAGCAGGTCCTCCAGAGCCCACCTTGCACTACCTCCCCAGCACCTTTACCCAACAAGACCTCAACATTTTCAGATGACTATTGATTTTAAAAAGATTACACCAAGCTACACTCATCAACAGTGCAAAACACATGGGAGCAAAGAGCAAGCAACATGCTGGCCTGCCTGCCCGGTCAGCTGGTATTTCATAAACATCCTACTTGAACATCTGTGCTTTTCATTAGGAAAAGGAAAATTCTGCCCATATCACACCAAATTCTTCAGATTTTTCTTTCACCAATAAAAAAGTTGCATCCCCTGTACTAGAAAAGCTCTCTCTGCTGCTCTGGTATTACAGTGAGGCTTTTCTGTTGGAGTAAATCCAAGCTGTAGGGCTCCTTTACTGCATCAGCAGTATCATATTTTATCAGCATTACCAGTCCTTCTTAAACTGAGACTTAGAAACTCTGACATCGTCGAAGGATCTACTACTTCTCACAACCACAGGTAGCTCTAATCTCTCTTCGCCGAGCAACCAATAAAATAAACATTTTTAGTCTCATGGGTCAAAGAGAAATTTCCAGTCCCACAGGAAATAAGAGAAGGAAGTGCTGTAGCAAATTCAGGAGCAGATCCAACGTCAGTGAAGTTAATGCAAAGATACCACTGCTATCAATAAGATGGGATCAGGCAATTAACTTTGATCCGTCAAGTGCCGTATGACTTCTGTATTCTAATCTAGAAAAAGCTAATATGTTAGGATGTGACCAATAGCGTGTTTCAGGTTATTCCTTTATTTTTCACCCCCACACCACAGCGATTGCCCAACAGGGTAATATTTGCATAAATATGGGTGAGACAATGCATTCTTTGCACAGTTTCATTTTCGACTCAGATCCTTAACATTTGGGCACTGATTACAGTAAAGAACATACTTCCTTCACTGTCACTCCCATTTTTCTTGGTGCCAAAAAAATACATATGAAAACTTGAAGGTACTTTCCTAAATGTGACGTGCTTTCAATGAAAAAGACCTCAACTTTGGCAGGGGCAAAGTTCTTGGCATTAAATGCTGATACAGCTTCCTTGACTGGAAGCTACGTTCTCACTCCAGCTGAGAGTCTGGTCTTAGATATGCCCAGGTCAAAAGGCACTGAGCGAGTTGATTTCACTCTCCTGGAGACTTTAACCAAAAATTCTCATTCTGGACATGCTGTTTTCTATCTGTGTCTCTGCCCCTAATTCTCCACTGGCTCTGGTTACATCTGCACAGGCAATTTAACTCACTCTGGAATTCCAAAAGGTGCCCGAGAACAGCCCGAAATGTCTCTACATGGCTCAGAAATTAAATCTAGCTCTTAAGCTTTGGCCTTCCAGGAATGCTGTCGCCCTGGCACTCTGTATAGATATGCCATATGGACACAAAAAGTAGCCAGGGATCTGATCCCAGGCAGGAACGTGTCCTGAATATGCTTTAGTCATATCAAAGCCAGTTTGTTTATGTAAGTCTGGCTCCTGGGACTACTTTCCTAACCCCTCCGCAGATCATGCCCAAATATTTAAATACCCCGAACTCCCAACTCGATTTCCAGACATTTTCCAGAACTTTGTTCTGTCTGTCTCCCTGGAGAGGTGCCGAGTGAAGAAACTGGTCAGATGGCAGCAAAGTTGAAGCAGAGGAGACAACCATTAGCTGAAATGGCTGCAGGATCCCAGCTCTTCTCTCCACCCTGCTCGGGACGCAAGATGATACCCAGGTGGTAAGTATAAGTATTTGCACAGAATTTCCCAAAGCCTGGGATCAGCACCATGGGTAAACGTGCTTGCAAATAGCTCCCATGACCCTTGAGATACCTGCCCTCTTCATGCTGCCCCACCTCACAACCTTAGTTTTTAGCATCTCTTTTGTCTTGCCCTTCCTTTCCCATAAGAGCACTGGAAGTGGGAGCTCCTTATTTATAGTCCACTTGACTTCCACGCTGACCTTCATTCAACTCTTTCTGGAAACACGCTTTCTTCTCCCTACCAAACTAAGGAATACTACAGCAATTTTTTTTTTTTGTTTTTTTTTTTTAAAGTGAAATATGTTACGCTGTCCTGTGATCAATTCCCCACGATAACCATTGCATTCATGGCAAGCCTGAATGTGAAAGGCACTGAGCTCTCGTTGCCCAGTGGAGTTTACTGGTAGGGAGAAGGGGAATGGGAAGTGGTGGCAGCTGGCAGGAGGCAGGCTGAAATTGCAGCCCTAGATGCCTGAATCGTGTTGCTCCTCTTTACAGATTTTTAGCTCCTTGAGGCCAAATGCATCTCATCTGTTCTGTGCACATTTGCAGTGCTCCACTTATCACCACAGTGCAGAGATGCAGACATATAGACAGATAACTCCAGTGATTAAAGGAAAATCTGCCATGGAGCATGTCCTAAATAAATAAAAAAATTAATTCTCTCTTGACAATACTGGAGGGATAAGGTTAAAAATTTCCTAGCTCAGTTACCAACATAAAGATGGTATAGTTATTCAGCTGGTTGCAAGGCTACTTCTCTACAACTTATAAAGCAGAGTGATGTCTTGTGACTGGCATCAGATGGGAAACCTAGAGTGCTTGCACCTGATGAAAGGTGCTGAAAAGACAGTCCTGGAAAATTAAGTCCTCTCTCATCCACAGTAGATGATCAGCAGTGGCAGCTGTCCTGGGCCGCACTGTTCACTCGGGTGAGTTAATTCTCTGAGGAGCAAACTCAGTCACCATGGTCCTTACAGCCTCATTTATGCCTCTCTGCAGAGTCAGTCAAAAACCCGTTTCTGCCACTTAAGACAATAGTTCAGGGATGTGATGGCAACGCAATCAGAACTGAGCAAACCTCTTGCAATGTATTTACCATTATTGAGTGTTTATGACACAACCACTAACTGTTTTTCAGGACCTTTTTATGGAAAATAGCACATATGGAAGGTGTCATTTAACGCTCTTTACAGATGCCTGGATCACTTCAAAAGAGAAAAAGGCAATTTTAAGCAACCTTCCTTCCAAGCCCTTCTTTTTGTCTTTGTTTTAAACAGTTCTCTGACTTAAAGAGGCTCATCACCATAGGATCTCTAAAGTCTCCTTTCAACAGTCTTGTGAGATAGAGAAAACTATTATTTCCTCTTACAGATGAGAGACTATGGCACAGAGAGACTACTACACTTCTCCAAGGTCACACAGCAAATGTACAGCACGGTAGGGAACGTGACCTAAATCTGCGGAGTCTTCAGCTAGTGTTTTAGCCTCCCCATCATCTTTCCTCTCAAATGAAAGACAACCTGGGTGCTGAGACCCAACTGTAGCTCCTGGGACCCTACAGCAATTCCTGGGATGCTCCAGCACTTCTCTGCCTCTGTCTCTCTCTCCTCCACATAGAGAAGAGCAGAGAGCCGCTGCTCACCTGGTGGGTGCATGCTTCTGCTCCTCCTCTTCATCTGTGTCACTGCTGATAGTGATGACACTCACTGCGGGGCTAGGGGTGTCGGGAATGATTATCGTCTGCCGCTGCCGCTCCCGTGTGGTGCTGGTCGCCACATCGCCCCAGCCACATGTGACGGAGGTGCTGCAGGCAGGGCTGTTGTGCACCATTGCACAGCGGGGAGGCGTGTTTTCCTTCACTCGTTTTGACCGCTGAGGCGAGCTGATGGATTGAGAGGATGAAACTTCATAGGTGGATGCATTTCTGGAAATGGGAAAGGTTGTTAGCTGTTTAAAATGCAGTTTGCTTAAGTTGCCCGTTGCCATGGCTTTTGATTCCTGGTCTCTGATTCAGTGGCACTGATTTATGGAGTCTAGGAAAACTGCAAAATTGGCATAGTCACCTCTTCAAAGGACAGAGTGCCTCACATGACTTATTCATATAATTGGCTGAAAAGTAGTTTCTTTTAGTAAAAAATTCAATTTTGTTTTCCCTAGAAATTTCCAAATGAGAAATGCTGCCTCCCAGAAGTTTGCGCTGGGAGGTAGAGGCTAGTCACGCAGCCCAGACATACAAAACACAGGCAGGCACAGTATGGCTGTCGCAGAAGGAAGAAGAACCCAAATGATAATCCCTTTCTCCTGTATCCTGCATGGATGCATCATGACCAGGTATTTTTTGGCCAGAAAAAGCTAAAGGTAAAATTAGAATTTATTGTGGAAAACGACAATCATTTATCAGGAAAACTGCTTTTCTTAGTTGAAAATTTAATCTTCCGTGTAAGAATCTTTTCAATGAACATTTCCTGCCCAGTGCTTCATCCTCTAGGATAGTGGAGTCCCATGGATGAGAGCACGCAGATGGGAGGACATACACTCAGTTTCATTTCATTCCCATGTGAGGCAGCAGATACAGCATATATAAATCAGAAAGAAAAGAACAACCTTTTTATTACGCAGTAGAAAAACATTCTCAAGTCTTGTTTTTTCTCCCAGTCTTCCGACTTCAGCTTCCCTGCCTGACAGTTGGAAAGGGCCCACTTGGATCAGGGATCTGAACAGAGAACCTGTCCGCCAAACAGTGCAGCACAGGTTTGCAGATGGGCATATTTACCTATTTACCAAAGCACACTGGCTAAAGCCCATTTCACTCATTTCCCACATTTTCTTGCTTCCCCCCCCCCTTTTTTTAAAAAAAAAAAACCTTTTATTTCTTCTGCCTATTACAAAACATTCGCAGATACAAAAAGGAAGCAAACAAAGTTCTGGTTTTGTTCTAGAGTGGGGCCTGGGCTGCATGTTCAGCTTGGCCCGAAAGCTAACAAAAGGAATAGGTGGCATCCATCAAAAGGAAGTCATTATGGACGTATTGCACTATACCAACTTACACAGGGTCTTTTGCATAACAAATGGCTGCACAGTAGCATTTGCAGTGCTTTTTGAATACCAATGAGCAGTGTGGAGTACCCTCCTCTCCAAAGGAGCACATTCCTCATTTGGCTACAACAGCGTAACAATTAATGAAGCCGTAGAAACCCGTTGCTCTGAAAGTGTCCAATTCCTCCTGGACACTGCCACCCTGCCCCTGGAGAGGGAAGGGAGAGGGGAGGCCCTGCACAGGCACACTGGTTGCAACAGGCGCTCTTTTGCTGGCTTGCTGGGAACATAGCTGCCTCTCCTCTAAATTACGAAGGGACTAAGACAGTTGGAGCCCACCCAAAGTAAATGCAACATTAGAGAGCACATAAATGGGAAGGATTTAAATAGTGGCTTCTTAAATAGAGTCAAACTGGTTGTGAACTCAGAGCTCCTCTGGCCCCAGTCCAGTCACCCAGGAAAACCACAAGCTCCTCTGTTTTTGCCACTGCACAAGTGGTGACCCATTTTGGTTCTCTCCCCCCTGCACTGTTCTGTTTTGTTTTTTTTTAAAGAAATGTGCTAGTTTCACAGCCCAGAGGACTTTCCCCAGAACAGCTGTGCATACATCTTAAACAGCCTTGTCCTCTAGGCAAGATTACAGGGCTGCGACAGGCACGGCAATCATCCTATAGTTTGAGTTGTGCCACATAACGTAGTATGAACCAAAACCCAGTCTCCTCCTTGCAGAACCAAATGGTCCTACTGAGACTTGATAGATTTAGGTGTCTAAGGACTGCCCCTGTATGAGATGTCCTTATAATATGCTCCCTGTTTTATGCTGTCATGTTTATAAAAAGGCCAGCGCAGATATCTGTTGCTGGTGTGTACTGTTGAAGATAGGGGCCAACCACCTGTGTTAGGAGCTAGAGAGCTTGAAGGTGGCCTAAAGCCACCCCAGTCCTCCATTCTGCATGGCATTAAAGCTCAGAAGATAGGTCATCATCCCGTTGCTTTTGAAAAGGCAGATCTTGTGTGCACATATCAGGCACACGTTCCTGAAGATGGGGTCCCCTGGAGGTGCACCACCCTGTGGAAATGCAGCCACTGCACCTCAGGAGTGCTTCTTCAAGATGAGGTGGGAAGAAAAGGTGTGGCAACTGGGCATTGTGCCACACTGACCTGAGAATATAGTTACATTTTTAATTACGGTGACTACAAGGCCTCAGGTAATCACAGCGGCATAACGAGCTGTATGAACAAGGCCTGAGTCTCCCATCCTGCATCCCCTCCAGCCACTAACTCCTGCACAAAATGATGCTTACTGGGTATAAAATGCGCCTGACTACCTCTTACCCCCTGCTCTCCTGACCTGGGTATGGAAGAGGTGAAGCAGCAAAGAGTCCAGTCACAAAAAGTGTGACCTAATCACTCACGGGTTGTGGAACAAACTTTATTTTGTCCCACAGATGTCAGTGAATACCGCCCGTGTCAGCGTGCTSGCATTGCAGGGCTGCATTCAGAACAACCCAGGTACGGACTCCTGCCTCACCGATGCCACAACCAATGCCAGCACCAGGAGCCATGCACACTCACCGGGGCGCCGACTGGTGCTGCTTACTCTTCCTGGCGGAGGTGGCGGCGGCGGGCGGCTGGCGCATGACGTGAGCAACACCCACGTTGACGGGCTGGGCTGCGGGGAGAGTCACATGGCTAGCTAACAGCGCGGGCTGCTGCATGATGGGGTTATAATGGCTGCCGTGAGCGTGGGTGTTTCTGCAAAGGGGGGAGACAGGCACACGTTTAAAATGCAACCGGCGGCTCTTCACCAGGCTCTTTCACAGGTTCCCACTGCCTTCACCAAGGCACCCTCCTCCAGGGCCCGCTGGGCTCTCAATCCCCCCAGGAAGGAGCGTTTCCTCCAGGGAAGCGACTGAAGGGAGCAGCGTGGGCATGGCACTCCACTTCAGGGACCGGGAATGGAGAGCCGCCCGTAGCTCTCAGACAGGAGGGTTGCAGGCTGCAGCCTCCTGCCCTTCTCCCCCTGCTCCGCAGACTCATGGGACCCCGTCCCTCCCTCCCCAGCTCTTCTCACACCTCCTCCAGCACTGGTGGGTACTTCAGGGAACCTCCAAGTGCCTCCAGTTTACCTCCAGTCTGCCAGCGGTTGGGTGCCCGCCATGGACTCCGGGATGACAGTCGCATGCTGGACAGAAGTGTGGGTGGCCACTCCGGTCAGCTGCTGCCAGGCGGGAGGGAGCAGGATCTGCTGAGTGCCACTGGGCCACGCTTGCTGTCGGACGAGGGAAAACAATTTCTTAACAAGAGGCATCATACACCGAGCGTATCAATATAGAGAGCGCAAAGGAGGGGAAAAAAAAATCCTTGCCATCCAAAGCAGCAGCTGTGTTTTAGGTTAAACTGGGAATGGGAGGGATCGAAATTGGTCAGCATTTCAACCCAAACATCGAACTCTTTAGCATCTTTTAATTTTGACTCTCCAGATCAGCTGGGCACTATAGTCCCATTGTTATTTTCCCCCTCCTACAGCCAATTTTCCTTCCCATCCCAACAGGACCTAAAGGACTTCAGGAACTTAAAGGAACTTAAAAGGAGAACGAACTTTTCAAGGATCAAGAAAGAGAAGAGGGGGCTGCAAGGCTTTTGTGAGGAGGAAAAAAAGAGGAATTTGGGGATACCAAAAGGGAGTGAGTACTGGTCACCGAGTGCTCCTCAGGAGGAACATCTTGCTGCATGGGCCAAGGAGCCCAGTCACCTGCTTCCAGCTCACCAGGAGCCCCCCAGCCAAAGTGGAGTGGAGCCATGCACGGCTACACATCGCGTGCCTCTCCTCTCTGTGTGCTCTCTGGCTTTTTCTGAGCGGGTGCCCCCCTTGCAGGGGTGGAAATCTCTGCCCTGTGAGTTGAGCCATCGCTCTGCTACGCAACCATCCCTCCAGCTGCGCTGCTACAGGCATGACTCAGGTCGTCCTGCTCCACTGACTCCACACGCGAGTCAGACGATTGGTTTTTTGACTTGGGAAACTTTCTTTGCTATGTGCTGCCTGAAGGCGGCTCCAGCAGCTTCTCGCTGCCTGGGCTGGGGAACGCAGGGGTACCGGCTACGGCCCTCCTTAGTCCCAAACGGCACCACTATATTGGACCTGTGTTGTGTTATCTCACAGCTCTAAGGGGGCTAAATTTGAAAGAGGGGATGCATTTGTCCCCATCTCCATCCTCACAAGAATCCTGGTAACTATCCCCATAATCCCCTCCTATCCCCAGTAAAAAAACCAAACCAAACCAAAACAACCCCCCAAAAAACCAAACCAAAACAAGAAAACCCAAACAAAAAACCCACCACCACTCTCCCCCCTGCAACAAAAAAAACCCCCTTTTCCCAGTTCTGCTCCAAAGTTTGACTGTCTTGTAATTTTCCACGTTGCTGAGCTAGATGAAAAGGCCGCTACAGTGAGGCCTCTCAGCAACATCTGCAAAGGACGGACAGCCACAGGGCTCCTGAGAGCTCTTCATCTAAGGAGCCACAACCACGGACTGGTGCTGCTTGGAGCAGGTAGGAGGCGGTGGCAAAGACACAAAAAGATCAGGGAGGAAAAAAACTTTTTTTTTTCCTTTTCTTTTTTTCCCTTTTTTCCCAGCTTTGATTTAAAAGAGGAGACTAAACTACTGTTGCAGTCAGTCCCAGGGGACTACCTGGATTTACTTGCAGAGAAAACTGCTTCCTCCCTTTTCAGGAAGAGAACTGAACAAATCTAAGCTCCTTTCCCAACTGCAGTGCATAAATTTAGATGCAGTGTCAGGGTCCAGGCACAAATTCCTCACTTATTAGGTAAGGACCACTGAATCATTTAATCTGCAGATAAGACTTGTCTAGGCTGATCCACTAGCACACCACGCTGTGCTTACACACGGGAGGCTTGCGCCGGCAGCCGCAGCCTGTTCTCAGTTATTGCATTAGCGCAAAATTGTGCCACCGTGGTGGAGTGCCGCGCTGGCCCCTGCGCTCGGGAGGTGGTGGGTCCCCCAGTGCGACGGAGCTCCCACTTTGGATGTAGAGCAAGAACGACTAATGGAATAAGCGTGTTTGTTCTGAAAGCCAGTGGCAGGACCTCCGTGGGAAGAAGTGTTGTTGGGAAGGAGTTAAAAGGAGAGAAAATCAAGAATTCAGGGTGTTATTCAAGGACAGGGGACAGTTCTGGGTCACGTCATGGAAGCCTGCCAGAAAACTGTACAGCTTTGTCTCTTTTGAGATCTGAAGCTGCAGAGAGCTATTAGTAAAGACAGGATCAGTCTCCTTTCACTGGTCTCTGTGCATGCAGTCTGTGGACCTCTGTATGTATTTTCATCCTCTCAAGCAATATTGACCAGTGAAAGGAGACTGATTCTGTCTTTACTAATAGCTCTCTGCAGCTTCAGATCTCAAAAGAGACCAAGCAATATTGCTTGAGAGGGTGAAAATAGACACAGAGAAGTTACAAATAAGTTACTTTAACCACTGGCTCTGCATCTTGCAGGCTGCTTGCTCTGTCTAGCTCCATGCCCTGGGCTGCAGACACACAGCTGCCAGAGATGATGCTCAAAATCTGTTGCTGCCTCTGCCCTGGGTCCCTCCAGCTCCTGGAGCTCCTTCCCCTGTCCCTCCTCCGGGACTGCTGGTCTCATACAAAACGCACAGGGAAAGCTGGACGCTGGCTGCGCTGGGATGCAGTAAGGCTTTGCCAGCCACAGCCATCCTGAGCGGGCATGCACAGCGACCTGCACYGTGTGCTGGGCAGGGGAGAAAGCTCGATGTCACTACACAGTGCTGGGAGCACAAGGAGTGGCATCATACCTGATCGGGGGACAAATAAGGGGGGTGGAAAGACAGAAGTGGGCTCCGGAGGCGCTATGCTCTCTGCCGGGGACAGTCCCTCTAGTAGTTGGAGCAATCGCACAGTCCGGTCTGAAGAGCATTAGCTAAGCAGCTGTGCATGAGAGGAATAGCTCTCTGCTGAAAGAGAGACACGCAGCCGCTCGGAGATCAGATGTGACTACAATGCATTACAAAGAAGCTGTGTTTTTCCATTCAGGAAACTGGAATTGGGTACAGATTTGTTTATCAGACCAGCTGCTCAGCCCGAATCAAGCGAGGCCCGTGGACACCAGATGCCACCGGCATCAATCAGAGCTCCTTGCCATCAGAGCAGCAGCTAGCATTTCTCATCGCGTGAGACAGACAGATATATCAACAGGCAGACTGCCTCTCTTTTATTAAATCAAAAATTAACAATCTATGCAAGTGAGGAGTGTTTCTCAGAAACAGCTTAAATTCCCTTGTGGAAGTGACAGTGAATAAAACGTCAGTAGAAAATATGAGAGGGGCAGCCCATGAAATGGGAGTTCATACAGCAGGGGCAGCACAGAAATTGGTAGCAAAGGTTTTTCTGAACACTTCCTCCCTCCCCCAGACTGCGTGGTGACCCCAACAATGCCACCTCGAGAAGAAAGAAGGGACTGGGGGTCTCAAGACCCTTCAGGATCCTGCTGCCTTTGGGATGCTTCAGACCCAACCCTCACCCCTTCAAGTCCCATGTAACAGCACACCTCAGGAGGCCTGGCAGAATGGCGGGGGCGTGCAAAACTCTGTCACGTCCTTCACCCACTGCCTTGGCTGACTTCTTGCACAAGCAATAGGTGCCTGCAACCGTGCCTGCACACACAGCTTCTCGCTTCGCCATTGTTTTTGTTTCCCCTGCCTCTCAGGCTCTCCTTTCCTACCAAACAAGAGAGCTGGCCCACGTAGGTTGTTACGACAGGCTGCAGCAGAGATAGGTTTGATGTTTCAGACAGCCCTCTAACAAAGACTCTGCTATTGGGAAGGGGCAGGGCATGTCAGCTAATGGAAATCACAGAGGCTGCAAGTTGTGTTTTGATCTGTCTTCACCAGATAAGCGCGACTGGCAGCTGGCAAAGAAAGGCAATTGCACCAACAGTCTTATCCTGGCAATGCAATGCACAGGCATAAACCCTGAAGTCTGCTGGTACTTGACTGCGTATGAACGCGCTGGCATTAACGAAAGAATGGCAGATCAACCAATCCTGAGTCAGAGGCATGCATTTTTGACTTGTAGGTCATCTTTTCCAGGCTGCACAACTTAATACTAAGTACACTAGGCCCTTTTTTTTTGCTGCCAGAAACATGCTTGATATTGGCAGAGGTACCATGGCACCAACTGAAAACCAGTAGGGGCAGATTCACTGAAGCCTGCACAAGGAGGAATGAACTGCTCCTCCTTTTTGAGGAGCTGGAGTTCCCCTCGAGGATGTGCATGTGATCAGTGGTACCCATTCCCGTTTGTTTTTTTTCCTGGGAGGAACAATGCTTTTCCTGTGAGGGCATTTTGGACAATTGTGCCAACAACTGCTGCTGACAAGGAGAGCTCCTTGGCTGTGGGGTCCTTGCCTCTGCCTCCTACATCTCTCTCATAACTTAAGAGCAAGGGACGGCTCATAAAACAGAAAGGTGCAAACTTAAAGCATGAAGGATATTTATCGGCAGCACGCAATTCACCAGCCCAACTCCTGGCCACAAACTACCACTGAGACCACGAGTTCAGGACGATGCAGGAAGGTTATTACCGGTTCCTCCTCAGCAGAGGCCTGACACAGCTTCCCCTGAGGCTTCCCACTGATTCCAGTGGAGAAGCAAAAGGAAAGAAGGTCTTTCCAGAGACTTTTGCAACTCTCACATAGCCTTTGAGCTGAACAATGAACTGGGGGAGGTTTGGACATTTCGGAGAAAGCTGGAGACCCTTATATGGCTGCCCAAGTCTCCAAACTGCACCACAGCAGGCCCTCAAAGAAAGCTACTCTCCTCAACCTCCAAGAGCTAAACAACACAAAAAAAACCTGCCGAGCTCGGTGTCTTCAGAGCTCCTTACCTGTGCGAGAAGTCCTGGCTGGATCTGAAGAGGCTGGGCCCCAGGAGCCTGAGTGACAATGGGAACGGCATTCTCCATCCGAACTGAATACCCAGCATGCTTCGAAGGGGAGGCTTGTAACCCTGTTCCACCAGCACAGAAGGTACAGCATTAGCCATCAACAGCATTGCTAGGAACGGGGGTCTGGTTTTCAGAGGTGCCTATGGGCACTCGCTGATGTCCTCTTAAACTGCAGTGTTCAGTCCCTCTGAAAAATTGGGCTCTTGGGAGTCCCACATATTCCACCCCAGCCCAAAGATGTCCACCAAATGGTGATAAACATGATACATGCATAAGGGTGCAGAAAAGATATTTTCAAAGACGTTAAGGGATTAACTGAGTTCATATTTTTAGGGTACCTCGAATCCGTGGGAAACATCTCAATACGATGTGTACAGGGAGAAAAGGAAGAGAGGGGAGGGAATGGCTTCTCCTCCCCCATGTTCTCTGGTTTGACAACAGAAAATGGTCCTTGCCAGCCAAAAACCATTGCTATGTGAGAATGCTCTCTTGTGACCCAAGTGGGACAGCGGTATGGGAATCCAGAACTGTGCACTTACTCAGCCTTGATGGGAATAGGTGATTTTCTCTTGCACAGCTTCTCAGGACTCATATTTAAAAGACTCTGATTTGACTGTGTAATCTAGCACACCCCTAACTCCAACTGTTGCTGACTCAGCCATGCATTAGCTTAACTGAGCTAGAGGAAACTTCCCTCTCCATCACCTTAGTGTGTGACACAGCCTGTGCTACCTCCTCTGCTTTAGAGCTTTCTCAAGACAGCAAGCGGAAGATGTTAGCTTACATATTCTAGCAATACATTCCTGAAGTCAAACCCTTGAGATGCATTGTAACTATGTAGAAGAGGTCTAGCTAAACTCCCCTAGTTCAAAAGAGCTTTGATAGTCTTGCAAAACATTTAACAAGTGCCTAGAGACTGCTGCACAGACAGGCTTGTAGAAATGAAGAGCTGAAGTTGCACCAGCTGAACCAAGGTCTATTTAGATGACTTCCTACAGATACCTGGCTAGTTTTTCCAAATTGCTACAGCATGTAAAGTCAAGAGAAGGACAAGTGGCTAAATCTGATCATTACCCAAGTTGTCTGACAATGGTACCTGCCACTGGTATACACAGGCAGAGCTGTTTGCAGCAGGGCTGGAGCTGAAGGAATTGTACTGATAAACGGTCACAAGCATCAGTTATGGGGGCAAACCCTCATCTCCACCAGCACCACACTCCCTGATGCATTAACTTCTTGAGTCCTCCTTTTAACAACTGAATCACTGAGAAGTGATGAACCCATTATTTATGTACTGATTTATCGTTGTTGTGGGGGCAAGCTTTCAAGTTTACCAAAGTGAGGCAGAAGAGCCTTAAACTCTGTTCAGGGCAAAAGATGACAAATATCACATATTCTCCCCCAACCCCTTCTCAGTGCCTGCCCCACTGTTTTAGACCAGCCACCTCCAACCCATGATGTTGGAGGTGCCTGCAAGATCCTCCGCTGCTGCAAACACTTCCATCTGCAACAACCTCATTGTTCTTATGGTAGAAAAATTGCTGGCCTGTAAATATGATCTGCAGTAAGGAAGCTTGTTTCCACCAAGAGCTAGATCAAACAGCAGCAGGGAGGGAGCAGCGACTGGCCAAGACTTGGTGAGGCTGTTACTTACCTTGGAAGCCTGGTGGGCAGACGATGAGAGCTTGCTGGAAGGGGTCAGGCCGGGCACAGATCTGCGCTGTTCCTGTCTGCAGGGGCATGCTCCGCTGGGCCACCGCAGCCATGGACGCCGCTGAGGGCTGGTAGAGTGCAGATTGGTAATTTAGTATGGAGACCTCAGGGTTGGCTAAGGAAATAGTGGCACTGGAGGAGGTGGGAGCCAGGTTGGTGGTCTAAAGGAGTGACGGGAATTAAACAAAAACAAACAAAAAATGAGGGAGATGGGTACGTTGGAAGAAGCAAAATCCAAAAATAAAATAAAAAAGTAAAATAGTGTAAAATAAAGTAAAAAAAAAAACCAAAACAACCAAAACAGCAAAGCGAAACTAAACACAGGGTAGAACAGGACACTGAGGAGCACAGAGGCAAGGGCAGCAATGGGGAAAGGAGCACGATCTGCCTGGATAACCGCAGCTGTACCATGCCACAGGACCTCCGGCCACGCAGCGCTGCTGTGTACTGCTTGGACACATAGCGCGTTCTCCAAAGCAGAACTGTAGCCCCATTTATTGCCCAACTGGCTCTGATTTGCAGCATACAGAAGATGGCTTCAGAAAATGCTACTATCCCCAAATCACGTTGTTCTCTCATCAGGCACATAGCTCTAGAAGAAGCTCACATTTCTTGGGTAAAAGAAACTCAGCACCTCCAAGCCCTGTGAAGCTCATCCTGAGAGGGGAGACTCATTCCAACCTTTCCTCTACCTTGTATCTAAGATGGCACATGCCCCTTGAATTATGTTTTGAATTTGAAGGAATCAGAAGGCATAACAGTAGGTAATAATAATACTTTCAAAGTCCAAACTTCACTTGGCTTGACTTTAAAATCTCTCAGAGCAGAAACTCCAGCAGGGGATGTTTCAAAGCCACAAAAATCAGCACAGTGTTCCGCAAAACTTCTAGAAATCTTAGGGTGATTTGTTTTTTATTTGGACTGAGTCTGTAACAGTTGCAGACAAACAACCCCTAAACAGCTCTGCCACTGCTCTATAAAGATATGCCCTTAGTATTCATGTCTAGGCAACTAGGCTCTACCAGACCAGAGCCCACCTTCCCCCTCCATCCAAACGCACCAGCATCACTGCTGGAGATAGGTGAGACAACACTTTCTAATGGAGAACGTATGAACCCAGGATGAGGCTTTGATCAAGGCTGCAGGAGGCAGCAGGCTCAGCATTTCGCGCTGCCCTGGTTGCCACTGGGCCCGGGAAGGGTACCCATGCTGCATTGCCACAGCCACAACCACAGCCACGAGGGATGCGACGGCAAAACATTTCTTTCTCCTCCTCCCCTCTCTGTGCAGAGGCAGAGAAGTGCAATCTGTTCCCCTGTGCAACACACCGAGCAGCAACCACGACAGCTCCCACACTCCTAATCTCAGGAGTCGTAACTGGAAGGAGGCAATCCCCAGATATTTTGCAGAGACAGGGAGCACCAGAGAACCAAGATGAGTGGTATGTTGAAGAGAACGGTGAAAGGTTTAGAGCTTGTTCAAATTAAAACACCCTTCCTGGAAATGTTTCTACTGCTTCTTCTAGAAATACTGGAGATACCGGATCCGCTCACAACACACACCCCTTATGAGAATTCAGAGATTACCACGGACCTCCTCAGCCAACAACCGATCTTAACATCAAGTGAGTTGTGAGGAAACGAAAGCAAGTCTGCATTTCCTACTAGCAATTGTGGTACAAATGGTGTCTCTGCCCTGCAGCTGGGGCCCAGGGGAGCATGTAGCATGCATTTCTTTAGTCAGCATCTCAGAAACAGCCAAGAAAGGGAACGAGTGTTTGTAACTAATACCCTATCACACCAAGCCATGACCTATCTCTCTCTGCATCTGCTTAATGAATTGTTCCAAAAGACCTTCTGTGATCACATGTATCAAGAACTGAGTCACGAAGTCTGGTTTTCTGAGCAATGCAGGAACACCCTGTATATCTACACAGACTCCTTTAGCTCCCTTGCTTTCCAAGTACCGTTTCTGCAATGCCACCTGCAATCTCTAGAGTGAATCTTGAGCAGCCTGTTCCCAATAGGCTTAAAAGACAGTAGCTATTTCTTGAGCTTCAGTCTCCTAGAGCGCTGTCCCTGGAGAGTTTCCTTTCACTGTTGTAATACAGTACCGCAGTAAACAACTTAGCCTGCTAGTCATATAAAATTTGTCAGCCCAGCACCCCTTAACACTGGGGCATGTAAAACTAATACAAGTGTCCAAAGCACGATTACAAAGCCAGAGCCCACCAACGTAGAGTGCAATGTGTTCAGAGTGGGGGTACATGCACAGGGTCCCCACGTCAACTGTGGCACCTGGAGTAAAACCAATGAGAGATAAGAATAAACACTACCACTGAACTCTTCCTTCCTGTTGATTGGTTACAGTGCTGTGTCTGTTATAGAAGGGTTTAAATTCTTTTTACTTCCATTTGAAGAAGTGCTGTAAGATCACAAATACTTCTGCCTGACCCAGGGAGCAGAGTCCTGCTTACTGCATTAAGGGACTAATGAGCTTTTCCCCATAGCAACTTCCCAAGTAAGCAGGATTTATCACCCCCAACAACAACATAAACAATGAGGGCAACATTTCACCGTCACACAAAATGTCACAAGATTACTGCTTGCCTGAAGAAAAGAGAATGAGGAAGAGCAGAGGAAGGAGAGTAAAAAAATACCATCTTTTTGCAGGCATGTTAAATGGGATGCTACTTTGCTTTTCGTCTTCTAGACCCTACTGACGGAAACGTTTCAAACACTGGCTGCTTCTGATCGATGCCCTTACCTGGTTGTGGACTGTGTTCAGCTGGTTGTTAAAAGTCATGGTCAAGTTGGTCGATGTGCTCGGGGCTACATGGGTGATGAATGGCGTCTTGCTCTGGTTCACTGTGTCATACATATTCACCCGCCGCTTGCAAATCTCCATGTTCTGGAAGCAGGACTTGACACTGTGTTAAGGAAAGGGGCGACAAGGAAGAGACAGAAAAATCAACCAACTGACCAACACAGGTAACAGTTCATCACAGTGGCCCTGCATTAGGTCTCAACGGCAGGCTTGGCACTTTCTCAGCTTGTAAAGCCCTTTGCTATTTTATGCAGGTCTCTCTTAACCAGTGAGAGTCAGATTAACCCTGTACTGAAGAGGGCCACATGGGTGTCAAGATGAGAGTGGCTACTCTGGGACTCCTGGGTGCCCCCATGGGTCTGACCACTGCAATGTAAGTCACAAAAAGCAAGCAAATTGGTTGCTCTTTAGGTGGCAGAGCAAGAAATACAAAGTGGCTATTTTAAAAGAGTGAAAGAGACTGAGAGCAAGAAAGGAAGATAGATACTGTTTTTTTCTGATGATTGAGCCTGAGAGGAAAAGACAACTCATGCTTTCTGCCTCAGTGTAACCCTAAAGGTAGTTTTACAGGTCTTTTGCAAGGAAGAACTTTACTGTTCTTGGTCACTGAGACCCCTGAAAAATCTTACTTGTTCATTTTAAAAAGTAGTTCACTGAGAGCTGAGTCCAGCCAAGTGGTTAAAACATTGCCCCTGTCTGGCTAAACACTTCTGCAGATGCTTATCTTAAAGCACATGAGCTGTCCTCTTGCAGTCCATGGGACGATTCATATCGCAAAAGGTTATGTCAAATCAGATTCATCAACGCCCCGAGGGAATCAGGTTCTGAGATTATCTCAGACTGAGAATTGGATCTCTGGGGGGAAAGATTACAGCCTCTTCCTCTATACCGACTTTCCTTTAACTGTTGTTGATATAGCAATGGAAATTTTGAGAAGTATCATATTTTGTATCCCCAGTAAAGGAGATGAAATACTCTCTGCATTGCTGGAGCACTCTAGGTGTCTGGTACATGAAACTGCCAGTATTTCATTTTTATAATTGGGATACCAAAGCATACAGAGGTTCAAGAGATAACAACATAGCGATCTTGCGCAAAACTGTATTTTTAATAAAACCTCATTTTTCTAAGGTCTAAAAACCAATACAGGTTTTCCACAATTCTTCCACAATAATTGTTTTTACAAATGTGACCTCAGAGTCTGAAACACAACTCAAAAAGTATAAAGGCATTTATTTTATTTCCATTATCCCGACCCAGAAAAATAGAAAATCCAAGCAGTGAAAATCAGCTGTAGCTGGAAAAAATCAGCTGTATGCATAATTTCTTTTGTAGTGATCAAAGCTGTTAGAGGTAGGGGAGGTAAACACATCCTCACATAATTTTTAAGAAACAAAATGTCCCTTCAAAAGAAACAAGCTCATATGATTCCTAGGGTTGGTCAGGAAGAGGACCTAGATCTTTTTATCCCTGTCTTATCTCTTACTCACATGGTCATCTTTCTTCTCTTACAGGTAATATCTTGATAACTGGATCTGTGCCATAAACACCTGCAGACAAGACAGGCTCAGGACACTGTGCATAGCTGCGCATTATGTGCATTCATTTAAAGAACTATGAAATACCTGTAAGTCGCAGAACATTCAGAAAAATCAAACACGTTTATCAAATGAATATAGAAGACTATTGGATTGCCTTTTTCCAGTTAGGTATGAATATAGTTCTCCCTCCAAAAAGCAGAAAGCACTGGAAAGGGTATATATTCTGTACATGGTAAACTCTGTCTGTTACCAAACAGTTTTATATAACAAGGTATAATCTCTACTAATGTAATACTGTGTTCTCTGTCCTTACTTTAAAAAAGAAAAGGAAAAAAAAAGAAGGCAGGGACAGAGCAAAACAGGACAGAAAGACTGAGGAGTGCCCAACAATTTAAGAGCCAGGCAGTTAAATACGTGAAAGAGGGAGCTAAACACGCTTTGCTGTTTGCTTGGAAGTAAGCAGAACAGCCCCTCTCGGGCTGCTCAAACTTGCAGCCTCTCTGAAGCATGCCACAGCACAGATTCCTTCCAGAAGCTACATCTTCCATATATTTTCACTTTCTCTGCTGCCTGATTTACTTTCAAGAGAGATTACAACTCCCTGTATCTCTCAAGGCTTTGAAATTTCTATTCTCGAAACCACAGGCAATCACAGACAAAATTTCCATCAAACTGCCATGCTGGTTACAGCTTATTGCTCTCTTTACCAATCACTGCTTCCAAGGCAGAGGGGCTGCGTGGGGTTACGCACCCGGCTGGCACAGCATTTAGCATTCAGAGACCTGATGCTGAATTTTTTATTCAGGTAAAATTCTTGAATGATATTTTCAGCCTTTCTGGGGCTTTGCCTGAGCAGCCACAAGTGAGCACTTCAAAAATGAAGATGTGATTATGGTCTGTTGCATTAGCGGAAAGATTTCTGATGGCAATGCATTATGCCACAAATCTCTCCTATCTTACACAATCAGTTGTTGCACAGTAAGGACTGTTGCGAATTAAAATACTATAGTATATGATGCTAACACTGTTACAAAATACCATCATTTTTTTATTTATGAACGTTTTTATATGAAACTTACTTTCTCTCTGTTTAGCAAAACAATCTTGTTTTCATTACTTTTATCACTGAGTATTTACTTATAGATAACGATGCTGAAAGATGTCCTGTGCAGGGTAAGTCTGGGTCTACACAGATCGTGCACCCACTACCTTCTGGTAAGCAGCTGTTCTTATCTTGTGATAAATGTAATAAAAAGGCAGCTACAGCTCCTTCACAGAGGGAAAACTACCTTAAATGAACTTGAAATACTGCAGGTAAAAGCACACATATGGGCAGGAGAAGTGACACAGTAACCTGTTGCTCTGCAGCACCCACACAAACATACTCTACGGCTTTTTAAGCAGTCCCCTTTATTTTCGCACCTGAGCTCCTCACAGCCTTTAAACACCCATGCACATGGCACCTAATGAAGTACAGTGCTGTGCTGGTAACTCTGTTCTCCTGATGAGGTGAAGGGACAGCCTGCAAAAGCACCTTGAACTGCGAAGTGCTGCAGAGCAGGATGTTCAAAGCTAGGTGTCCTCAAGGCTTTGGAAAACTCCCACTACGTGTCTGCCTTCACTTGCACCTGAGAAGCCTGGCCCTACCGTGAACTGCCCAGGGGACAAGAGCAATGTGCTGGGCGCAGGTTTCCTGCGTTTCAGGCTGCGGCGCTCCATGATGCAGCCTTAGGAGAAGGGGGAGTCAGGCTTGAAGGCATGACACTTCTTCACATCTCCATCGGGCAGTGGAGTCTATCTCCATTCCACAAATGTGTCAGCTGAGGTCAGAGCGTGGTGTTTAAGGCTACATAGGCGGGCAACAACAAAGCTGAAAACTGAACTCCTTGTCCTGTTGCCTGTGCTAGTAAACCAGCCTGCTGCAGAAAAAGCTTTTCCCTTAAAAAGCAAGTAGCCCCAAACTGACCCCTGCAAGATGGGAAGGTTCTGGGAAGAAGGGTTGGCTCCCCACTGCAGGTAAGGTTGATTACTGCAGTAACAATCAGGACTATATTACTTTGAGATATACTGATACTTTCAGTACTAATTGCATAATTTCTTCTGCATTTTAATGCAAACATATGTAATTATTGAATATTTACATAATGAATGTAGCGCACACTGCAGTGTTTTAAAAGCCAAGCACCTACAACACAATTCTTGCAACCTTAAGAGTTGGCAATCCTCTTTTTTTTAACCAGAAAAACATTAAAACTTAAGGCTTAAGCACATTAATAATGCCCCTCAGATACATTTGGTCTCCACCACAACCAGCTCTCCTCTTCACCCCTCAATTCAAAACCCAAGGGAAATGAAAGCCACGTACTGTGTGCTGTGAGGGAAATCGAGCAAGTGTGTCATGGTGACAAAAGGGTGGTTCAGAGTTTCAATGGGTGTTATTCTCTTATCTGCATCTATCGTCAACATCTTCTTTAACAGATCTATAAACTCCCGCCGGTCCGCCTTTTCCACCAACATATCACTTCCTTCCAAATCTGTTGTCATGTTCACCTAAAGGAGAAAGGACAAGGGTGAGCGCTAAAGGGAAAGAGCAGATGGTCAGGTCTCCAGCAAACTGTGTTTACTCCTTGTTGGAGCACATGCCCTGCAAGCCTCCCTGTCTAAAGGGGTAGTTGCTGAAGTCACACGGCAGACTCCGTGGTGGCGAGTCATCTGGCTTCTGCACGTCAGATCTCTAGACAGACTGTTAAGTGTTCAGCTTGCTTGGGTCAATGGCTAATGAAACAGTCACTCTCCACTGAAGATGAACAGCTTCCATGTGGTAGCAGGCAAGCTCTGATAATCAGTATATTTATCATATAAAGGACTGTGCTATCAGATACTTAACTATGTGTCCTGTGAGCAAAAAATATATAAAATAAATAAAAACTGTCAGTAGGTTTATGAGAAACATCCCATTCATGTATCAGATGCCAGGAAAAAAAAAAAACAAACGTTACGTTATTTCATCCATTTATACAGTCTCCCCTGATCTCAGTCCTCCATTTCTGCATGTCTACTTGCAAATGCTACAATGTCTAGACTTTGCTAGCACAAACTCCAGTTTGTGCTAGTGTTGTGCGCTTGTGTTGTGCCAGTTTTGCGCACCAGTTTGTTTGCTAGCACAAACTCCAGTCGCAGGAGTGGTTATGCTGGAATTAACTTTCACAACCACACGGAATTGGCACAGTGAATTAGTACTCCCCGCTCCCCCAGATAGCCATGTTTTACAGAGAGCACGCTCTTCTGYGGCCACGGTGATTATTTCCAATGTCACCATTTTACAAATGGAAATATTAAAGCACAGAGAAGTGACTTGCCAGTGGTCGCACAGAGGAGCACTGGAGAGACAAGAGAAAATGCAGGATTTTGACACTCAGAGATGTGACTTAGCCATTTTCCAAGGCTGCTTTACTACAGCACATTGAGCCCACATGCCCCTGTGTGCAGTTTCCCTGACAAAGCAGCACGTAACGAGCTGATTCGGTAGACATAATCCTGGTATTTCTCAGGAGCTGGCACAAGAATAGGATACACAGAGAAATCATGTAGTTCCCCTTTGTTAGCGTTGCCCAAAAGCATATGAAGCAGTATTGCTGGTTACTCACCAATGCTCTTACCTGTGCCATATCATCCAAACAGTTGAAAATATACTTTCTTGCTTCCTTCGACTTAATCCCTGTCTCTGCCTCATGATCATCTGGCGTCTGCTCAAAACAGGAGACAGGCATTGACCAGAACTGCCCTGCAATCAGCTGCAGGTTATGTGCCACTTCCAACTTGTGCCTTATCCTGCCCTCATCAGAGACCACTGTGTCTCTCTTGCCTGACCAGATAACATTTACGCTATCTCCGCTATGGTTATATGACAGCTTTTGTGTCACAAGGTGATTTATCTCTTCTTTTTCACTTCAGAGGAAACTCCCAACTACAGTGGGAGTCCCAAAGGTCTCTTACACCCACCCCAGCGTGAGGCTCAGCATCCCATCCTTACAGCCAGAAGCCCACTGGCCTCTCTCCTCGGGGACTGAATGCAGCCAAACACGCTGGTACAAGAGACTCAGGGCTCACTTGCATTACTAGCGGTTTTGATTGTCAGAATTAAAATGCTTTCTTTTTCTGCCCACCCCCCCGCCCCCAATGTGTTAGATATCAGAGCAAAGTCTGCCCAGGGCATGTTTCATTTAAACTGCACATCAATTCATTGACTACTTAGAGGGAGATTTCCAGGTCAATTCTGGACTGAAATTTCCCACAAAGCAGTGCCAAGCAGGTGGGCTAAGTGCTGCAGACTTCAGGGGTGGCAGTTTTACCTTGGGCTGTACCCATCCCAATGCCTGTGCTGCATTGCAAAAAGCAGAGACCTAGGCTCTGAGGTGACCTGAATGTCTCCTCACTTCCAACCAACAGAAAGGTAAAAGAAACAAGGGAACGTCTTCCTACCTTCAGCCTCCACAAAGGATACGGTGAGTCTGTATCCCTGTTGAAAAACCTCGTAGTCTTTGTCCCTGCACTCAACAAATACTCTGCTGGTAAGCCCTGCGTCTGTGAAATATAGCGAATCTGTAAGAGAAGCATGAGAGGTCACTGTTCATCCTGTGAAGATCTCTGGAGAAGTTCCTTGAAGGAGGGCAGGAGGCATTTAAAACAATAGAACAAAGAAAGAAAGAGAAAACGTAGCACATATAGTTAGACTTCACCGAAAAAAAAACCCAGTGCAAGGAATGAGAGGAAAGAGAATTCCTGTACAGCATCCCTCCATTTATCACGTATGTCACTGGAAACTCACCCTTACGGTACGCTCCCACAAAGCCTACGGATAAAGGGAGGAAAGTCCCCAGGTTTTAGAGGTCAAAGACGAAGACCCACACAGAGATTTCAATGGAGTGTTTCACCGCTTTGCACCTTTTTATGTCACACTTTCCTTTCCAGGAGGTAATTTCAACAATTCGATATTTGCACTCTAACTTTTGCTGGTTTTACCCCCAGCTGAGCGCACAGCCTTTCCTAGGAGCACTCTGAAGTTCAAAACGGAGGACTATGAAGTGACTATCTTTGAACTTAGATTAAACATACACTCAAACAAACTGACACCCTCATGGTATGTAAAGTACTTCATCTCTATTGCCTACATGACTTCATTTGTTATTTGGGTTACTTCCATAAGTATGACCTTGCTGGCACTCACACAGCTAGAAGATGCTACACATGTGTTTCCAGGATCTCAGACTTCAATTTATTTATTCAAAGGAAAAAGGGTCTGTGATGGCACAATTAGAGACCGATCTCACACATGCCTGAGGTGCCACACGAAACCTTAACTTTGGCATCTCCTGGCTCCTGAATGTTTCACTCCACAAAATTGCTGCAAACTCTGCAAAACTACTAAAACCAGTCATCTACTCTAGAAAATTCTAGGGAAGAATGGAAAGCATTTTTGAGAGAAGAAACAGAGAGGGGTAAAAAAATTAAATAAATAAAGGCATAAAAAGCAGCCGTGGTTTCAAAGACTTCCAAGCACCCAGGACCTGGTTCACTGAGCATGGCTTGCTCGGCTCTGCAGCTCCTTAGGTCCATCGGAGCTTGTGCACCTGAGAAGCACCAGGATCCTGCCTGCAGCCCAGTGCCAGTGCTGCAGGGCGACTCGGGCTGCAGAGAGGGGCCAGGATCAGCCCCTATCCCTTTCCTGGCTCCCCAGGAGCCCTCACCATACTTCACCAGAGGAAGCTTTGTGCTGGGCAGTTAAGCTGGGCAGGTAGGTATGGTGATTTCTTTTTCAGCTGTGTTTTTTATGGCTTTTGGGGTGCGGCAGGGAGGAGAAAGAAATCTACTCTTCATGCTTGGTATGTGATTTTCAAACACTTGTAAGTTTTTCAGCTACGTCTGATTTCCTTTGGAGTCACTAATGGCCCTGCTCTTCACTGCGGGTTATTTCCCCTGCCAAATTTCACCTTTAAAGCTCTAACTAAAAAAATACTAGTTGCAAAAGAAGAGTCAAAGAAACATTTTCATGTATGAAAAACTTATTTATTACCCTGCTCTTTTTTTTTTTTTTTTTAATTTTTTAAAAGAAAAAAGACCACATTTTTGTGGCCATCAGGCCACATTTGCAGACCGCTCAGATCATCCTGAAGAATACTATGGGAATAGAAAGTGTTCTGCAGCCCTGGCTCTAGCAGCCGCTGTGCTATCAGTTCTAGGACTACAAAAGGAGCGTAAAAGCTTATAGGGAGAGAAGTACAACAGCTTATGTTAACTGGAAACCTACACCGCTGTGAACGTTCTCCTTCTTGTCATTGCTTTTAATATGCATCCTCATAAAAGGGGTTATGAAATACAGCAGAGTTTGTGCAGTTTCTTCTAACAAATAAACCTTTATTCAACACTTGCTGTTACAGCAGAGAAAGGGTGCCTGCTCTGCTCAGAGACACACGTACAGAGCTCTCCAGTCAATGGCAGCGTTAACTCTTGATTGAGATTTCACTTAGGCATTCAGGTCTTAAAAGCCAGCGTACCAAACAGCACACTGGTTACCTAGAATAAATACCCCAGGTGGATAATGAAAAAGTTGACTTGGGGGGGGTAAGAATCACATATCCCCTATTAGCAAAACAGAAAAAGTTGGCATCTGTTCACTCTGACAAGAGAAGGGAAAAAACCTCCAACCCACGAACATCCATGCTCTTACCAGCATCCAGGGCAATATCCATACCCACCTGATCGTACTCTGAAGCTCCCGGGTACAACGGCCAGCCCAAGAACAGCTCTGCAATGACACATCCCAATGACCACATATCGATTGCTTCACAAAACGGTAAACCGAGGATGATTTCAGGGGCTCTGCAAAGGAAGAGGTTAGAAAACATCAGCAACGGGAGCAGATCCTCTCGGCTGGCATAGGCAGTCCCGCACAGAATGCGACGCTCACGAAGCTGCCTGCTGCCAGCAAGTGTCATTGCTCCTACGGAGCTGAGAGCCCCACTGGCCACTGGCAAAGTGTCTGCTAACCAAGCATGAGTCAGTGAATATTTATCCTTGCAGAAGAATCCTCTGGCAGCATTTTGCCAAGAGACAGTCCTATGTTTCGCAGCAGTTTGCAAAAGAGAGAACTACCATTATTTTCATTCGGCAGGTGGGAAAATGAAGCACAAAACGAACGTTGTGCGTTCAAGGCCACCCAATTAAGGCCCCCACTCGAGGCTCTTGGGCCCAGCTTGCCATCCAGTGGAGGAACCGTGTGGACTCCCTGCGGTGAAACATCCTCTGTTCACGCAGCTCGGCAGGCTTCGCAAACAGCCAGACATTAAATAATCATTACAGGACTGGTATAAAAGGATTACTGACTTTTTAAACAAATGGATGTAACCATAAAACAGAGAAATAACGTAATTAGATCTATTAGACCTAAGCCTTTTCCTCAGGAGGAAGTAGCCAAGAAGCCTTCACTTCCCAGTCTGTCCCAGGCGCCTGATTAGATCTCCTCTTCCCTTCCAGCCCAAACAGCCAAAATGCAGCAGCACTCCTGCCATGCATTTACCGCTAACTTCAGGAGATGCCCACTGAGGCACCTTGCTCAGTGAGTTTTGGTGTTAGCCCTGCTGAGGAAGGAGAGGACAAGGTAAAAGCTTTGCTTCAGCTCTCCAGGAGGATCCCCAGCCAGGGCATGGAGGAGACGCCCAAATAAGCAAGACCAGTCTCAGCTCAGACTTCCACAGGACCTTAAGGTGAGGGTCATTTCACCCTTCAGCCAGGTAGAAGCTGGTGTCAAATCTTAGCTAGGTACCGTGCAGACCGTGCAGTCAATAGAGAGACACCCGCCCACCCCCCACCAAGGGGGATTTGTCCCACTGTCTTGGGATGGTTTGAATCTTTCTTCACTGAGGCTAAACAAACTCCCTAAACTCCAGCAGCCAAGGTGAGACAAGATGAATTCTCCCCTTAGTGCCCCAAATGCTTTGCGTTTCAAAAGCAACTTCTATGTGGAGGAATCAAAAGTATCTTACAAATACTGAAAACATTACACAAAACCCAACTCTGCACTCAAACACTTTCCTTACTTTCCCTACCTCAGCCCAGACTTCCACATGCAATTAAGTGCCATAGTTCCTATTTTACACAGGGATCACCTAAGGCTTCTCTCCTGCTCTTCTTGCAGATCTTGCAACACTTTCTTTTAAAGGCCCAGCTTCTGGAGTCAGATGAGGTACAACAGAAAGAAAAACTTACTTTCCCATACTCCTCTAACTATTAAAAAAAAAAAAAAAAAAAGGTAAAAAAAAAAAGCAGAAGACAGATGAAAGAAAGAAACATGCATTGCTTTAAAACTTTCATCATTTTAAAAATAGCCTTGGGATTTCTCGGGCCGTGATGCGTATCTTGGGAATGCCTGGGGTTGACTATTGAGCAAATCAAGTGCCACCATCCAGAGCTGGAAATAGGGCCCATGGTTCCCAGTTTCCCATCTGCCTTCAGGATAAGATCTCACACTAGTGAGATCATACTAAGGATTACCAATTGCAGTGGAAAATATTATGTTTTAATCACGCCATTACACAGTCATGTGAAGACAAGTCTTTAGCCAAGAAACCAAGCAAAATGGGTAATTTTTTCCAAGGAAACAAGCAAAGGTCCTGTAGCAAGAATCCATGCCCCATCTTCAGTCCACAAACTTCCCCAATTTTGGGTTGACTGGTAATGATAAAAGCCCAAAACTATCTGTTCTCAAACCAGCAACGCAGAACGTAAAAATTACAGGAAATTCTGGGATTTTAAGGCTAGGATGCTTTGTGCCATTCCCACAGAAAACCTGCCAGAAACTTAAAAAGCAGCCACCCTTAGCCCTTCTAGCTTCATCTGTGCTTGTTGTTCTCACACCCCACTGTTCTTTAGCCTATTGTGACAAACTTTTTATTCTAACACCAATCTCTCCTTAGGAACAAGGGGTTAATTTTCCTCCTTTCCTCCCCATTCYGTCATCCCTGCACACTACTCGACACCTAGACAAAATGCAGAGAGAAAAAGACAGCTATGGTGACCTGAATCTCATTACTATGTAAATCCTGCATTCAAAGCCATCTGCCTCTCCCTGTCTGCCTTCCACATTGTGAACTAGATGTCCGTGGTCACTAATGAGAGCTCAGCCACACATCGCCTGAACTTAAAATCCCTCCCACTAAACTCAAGTGGAGGGAGCGGAGGGGTGGACTATCGGTGGGATATTCCCAACGTGATATTGTGTAAAAACCTCCCTGTTCATAAAAATCGCTTGCACTGCTGTCATATGCAGCACACACCTCCTCCCCTCTCCCCACACTTATGCTGCCAACACCTCCAGACCCCTGCAAGAAGGGATGACCTAGAATTTGAGATTCCCAAATTTCTAATTTTTTTCTCGTGAGTCTTCCACTGTCCAGTTTTCTTTAAAGCTCCACCTTCTGGAGTGCAGCACTTAGGAGATAATTTCTTTTTCACACACAAAATAAGTTTTACACCTCTGCTGTTGGAAAGGAAAGCGCAAAACCAGTGTCCCTACCATTTAGACACATAAAAGGCAACTAAATGGAATGTCATTCATTATATTAAACCACACCTATCGTTGAAGGGAGGGCAGGTGGTGAGATAGTTTTATTTTACTTTACCTTTTTGAAAGCTGGTATTTGTATTACTCAATTAAGCCTAAACATTAGTTGCAATCTTTGCCTGTTCAGCCCCAAATAGATGATAATATATTTTGGAACAGTGATGAGAATCCCTGTGAGAGTGGGGCCAGATTGAAGTGATATGGTGCCCTACATACCCCACAGCCAGTGTTCACTGTGGCTTTCTCCCAGCCCTGCCTTTGCGTCGTGACTGCAATTTTTCCATGGAGAGGGAGTGGCCCTAAGACAAAAAGACCTTGTTAACTTAATTAAGCAGTCATTAAGTCACCAAAAGAACGACAGGTATCGGACACCACACAGGCTTCCAGATTTTCAGCTAGCAGACACCTCCTGCTTGCCATGCGTTAAGAGAGAGCTGGAGCCACCCTAGGAGGAGCAATGGTCTGCCTGCCTGCTGGCACTCTCTGCTAATGGCCAACACCAAGTGTTTTGGAGGAGGATACTACAAGTTCTGTAATGAAACAACTCGTCCACTGATAAAATGCCTTCCGAACCTCTACTGGGTGGAAATTGTTCTGTATGCTCAGTTATGGATGCATAGATCCTTCTGCACATAGACCTTTATCTAACACGTGGAACTCCTCTCCTTCTTAACATAAACATGTCAATTTTTTAAGACAAGGTGAGATCTTGACTTCAATCACACACTGTGGCACAGAGTTCCACAGGCAACCTTCTGCTTTCAATAGCATCTTAACTCAGTTGTTTAAAGCCTGATTTTCCTTTATCAGCTTTAAATTTGTCACCTCTCACTTCACGTTCACATGGATTGGCCTAGAGGTGAAGACAGAAGCGCCTGAATCACCTTTCTTTTAGCACAAGCTATTTTTATACCTCTGCCCTGTTCTCCCTTGTTTGCAGCAGCTTCTGGCTTCTCAGTGTTCCATCCCATGGATGTTTCAATCCAATTCCACCACCTGGCCCTACAACTCCTCTTCCTGACATGACTGCTTGGAGACAGGCTGAACAGACCTAGAAACAGTTAAACACAAGGATATTCCCCAGACTTATTTTACACTATTTGCAGAATGCTTTCGCATTCCAGTCTTCCCTGAGCCCAATATTTTGTTTGTTTTTGGAGTGACACGAGGCATTTCAGCAGATGTTTTATCTGGGAGATCCTCTGAGACGCACAGTCCTTTCTCCAGAGGAGCTGCAGTTAATTTAGGACATAGAATTATGTAGAAATGGTTCATTTTTCCTCTTCCAATGTTTACTGCCTTTCAGTACTGCACTGATCTGGCATAATGTTGTCTGTAACCTAGATCAAGTCTAGATCTTAAATGTTCCTCACTCTTTTCTGCAGCCTAACCTAAGCAAGTCAGTTGTATCTGCACACTTAAGCACTTCACTGCTGGTCCACCACTTTTTACAGATAATTTATACATCAAATAACTCTGGTCCTAAAATGTGCACGCAGTCCTCCCCACAACTGACCCTTTTACTCCTAACAGCACTCAGATTTAGCTCAGCTCTAAGAATGGTGTAATTCTCTTTTCCAAAGGGAAAGAAAACATTTCCATGTCTTAGCCAGTTCTTACATGGGATTTCTCCATTCTGCAGCTGGTAACACTATGTAACAGCGGAAAATGCCCTATTAAAGTGTGCACATCAGAGTATTGCAATTATAAATTGGAAGGACGATTCACATGGCGGCAGGTCCTCCCAGAACAGCACTGAGGTCTTCAGCAGATCTCTCCATGGCTGCACAGGGAAGTGTCTTCCGTACCGATAATACTGGTTGTTTTAACACAGACTCACCAAACCTTTTGATTGTGGTGGGGATCTTGTTTGAAACCACACAAAGGCAGCCCGTTGCCAGATACCTCGGTACGTGTAGGAATGTCCCCATTTACCGCTCTCCACCAGTTTTTTGGCCGTGCATCTGCAATGCCCTTGGCACAGTAATTCCATCCTCCGGTATGAGACACACGGAGGGAAAACAGAAAACTTTGCCGTCCCGTCCTTCGTCTCCCACGAGCTGCCTTCGACGTCTCCCAACAAAAGGTACTCCCCTTCTGTACGTGCAGGCACAACCTGCTCTACAGCTCACATAGATCTCGCCAGCACAGACCAAAGATTTAGAAACCACTTGCCACCAACCTGGGAGAGACCGAACACCCCCCCAAGAGCCTGTAACTCCAAGAGAGAAGCAGCCAGCCCATCCCTGCTTCCCACATCTCCTACCCCTTTCCCAGACCAAATTACTCTCCTGGCCAGCAAAGGGTGACCTGCTCTTGGGCTCAGCACTGGGTCCGGCAAGTCCCCCATCACCTTGGAGCCCAGCCTGAATGCGCCCATGTACACAAGAGAGCTGCCGGCGCTGGGAGCCAGGGACCCAGGGTATGAGGGTCCCTGTGCTGGCAGCGCCCGCAGGTCCCCAGAGGCAGAAGTGCCATCTCATCATTTGCTTGCACCTCACATATGACCCCATCCTGCTTTCAGGCCTGCCGCTGGCAGAGTATTTACTTTAGCAACCCTGCTTTGTGGCAGGGTAATTTCATTGTCTGGTGTTTCTGTCAGGAAAATTAATTACCAGTCTAGCTCACTGGCTTTTTCACCCACACATCACAGGACATTAAAAACAAATGCCAAAAAAATTCATTTCCACAGACTTGGATTCAGAGAGCTGGGCTCCTTCTGAATTTTAAAACTCCCCTGCAAACTGCCCTCCTCGGGGATAATTTACCACCTCTGGTAGGGTCCCGTGGCCAAGCGTGATTGTCTCAGCAGTCTCCTTCATGGACAAGTATACATATCAGACAAAAATATAACTCAAAACTTGATACTTGCTGGCACCTTGAGCAGTGAGCGTGCCTGCTTCTTGCCTTCGGGTTGACGCTTCTAGAAGGTTGAAGGCAGCTGCAGGCAGTGCAGACAGACAGACCTACAGTGATGCTGTCTGCTGAGTCAATATACGCAGCTCCCGTCTTCTTCTACCTGTTAGTCTCACCTGCCAAAGCCTGAACTTCAGGAAGCAGCAGCTTTCACATCTCCATCCAGAAAGCCCTGGGCAGAAGCAGAGAGGCAGGAGCCGAACCCCTTGGCCCAAGCGGGCACGCACTGACCGGCTGCATGCCCAGGGCTTGACCCCTCTCAGCGCTTGTGCTCTCCCACGCACCAAGATACCTCCTGTGTGGAGGAGGAACTGCATCCTTCACTGAATCCTGTGTCTTACAAAGGGGCTTTTATTCAAGCGATGGGGCTCCATCATCCTCCCAGCTGAACCCTTTCTTTGGCATCTTTATGGACACTCTCATACCTGCTCACTTGACCCTTTTGTATTTTGTGGAGGTATCCACTTTTTATTGCCACACACTGTAACATGCAGAGTACCCTTAGTTCTTATGTAATGGAGGTGGAGAGCATACAGCACCTTTTTTTGTCCCTCTGTACCTCTCAGACCCCAAATCACTTCTTAAGTGCAGGGCTGTAAAAGGAGACAGGCTCATATTCTGGGAATAAAAGGTTATAGTTGCTATTTCCCTCGCCCCTCCACCTCTCCACTCGTACAGACACCTGGAAGGATGCAGACATCTAATACAGATGATGCCCAGACTCAAGGCCTTCCTCCACTCCGGGGCTGGGCAGTTGCAGACTTCCAACCCGTGAAAAAGCCTTCCATCAGGGCCAGAGCTTAATACCTACAGGTACTGATGGCTCCTGCTTGCTCGCTCACTTCCCGTCCCATGTAGTGGGCAGGACAGCAGCTCCAGACCCCACCTGTGCCGCTCACAGCCAGGGAGAGCCRGGCTCACCCTCATTGCTGGCCTTGCTGTGGGACCTCTGCTTTTCTCCTGCATTGCTGAGCGCTGGAGTTTGCTCGGATGCTCAGCCGAAGCCCATACAGAAGTGGTACAGCTCTGCAGACCGCTCGCTAGGGCTTCAAGGACTGCCATGATCTCTGGACCGTGTTAGGAAGCACCAATCCAGCAGAATCGCAGCAAGGGACAGCGCTGGGAGTCAGGACTCATCCCAGGACATGCAGGCACACCATGCCATTCAGAATCCAGCATAAAGTTCAAAACCCGGAGAGTTTAGTCAACACAAGGATATTCATGAGGGAGGGAAAGGGCCACAGAGGAATGTCACCCAATCTATCAGTTGACTGTTTACCCACAAAGATGTTTTGGTTTGAGTTGTAAGGAGGGATGGTGCCTCTGAAGGGCATACTAACACGCTCCCTATTTCACAGGTCAAACACAGCTACACCCAGTTTCTGGAAAGGACCGTGGATGTAGCCGGAGCCACTTCCAGGGCTGTCAGACCACCAGCACAACCACCACTAGAGGGTAGCTCCAACACTGCATTGCTCACATTGCCCTCGCCCATCCCTCAAGATTAGTTTGCAACACATCAAAAAATATCTGTATCAGCTCAGAGGACTGGAAGCTGGATCCACTCAGCCTTTGGTGATGGTTTATGTTACAGGACATAAATATAAACTAGAGGCTGGTAACAAGTGAGGTGCTGCAGGAGTTTATCCTGAGACCGGTCTTGTTTAACATCTTTATCACTGACCTGGGGGAGGAGGCAGAGTGCACTCTCATCCAGTTTACGGGTGACGCCAAACTGGAGAGACCTGGTGATGCGCTTGAGGGCAGGGCTGCCACCCAGAGGGACCTGGACAGGCAGGAGGCATGGGCCAACGGGGACCTTCTGAAATGCAGCCAGGACAAATGCCGAGTCCTGCCCCTGGGACGGGTGAGCCCTGGTGACAACACCTGGGGAACCGCTCGGCAGGAAAGGCCATGAGCACCTTGACTTGGGGGGCAGTGGGCTGAAACAAGGACCCTGGTAGCAGCTGGACCAACAGCCTCCCTGGAGCAGGGCCAGCAGACCAAGGAATGTGATGACCCACCTCCAGCCATACTTGTGAGACCACATCTGGATACTGTGTTCACCCTGGGGACCCCAGTGCACGGGCGAACTGGAGGAACCTCAGCAGGGGGAGAGACAGCCATGGGGGACCTGACAGCAGCCTGCCCCCTTCTCCTCTGCCACATGGTGCCAGGCTCTTTGCTCAGGTGGGCAGCAGGAGGTGGAAATGACAGACAAACTGAAACAGGGGAGGTTCCCACTGGCGACAGGGAAAATGCCTCCGCTGGGCCGATAAATGAACCACCAGCACAGGCTGCCCTGAGAGGCTGTGCAGTCACTATCCCTGGAGGCTTTCAAGACCCAGCAAGACAAAGTCCTGATCTTGATCTCATGGCAGACCCTGTCTTGAGCAGCAGGTTGGGCTAAATGACCTCCCAAGGCCCCCTCCCACCTGAACTACTCTGACTCTATATGGTACGGTAACTATACGTTTGTCAATAGGAAGGTCACCACGATCCTCCTACATGCAGGCAAAACGTTACGTAGCTGGGAGTGTTCCAGGGGGTAGAGGTGCAGGTCCCAGGGTTTTTTTAGCAAGTGTACACACACAGTTCTTCTGTCTTTTAAAAACAGAGAGCAAGTTACACAACAATTACTTCTGGACTCGATTGGCATAATTATCAAACAAGCCTCAGGAGTCTATCATTACTAAGGGTATTTAATAGCAAATAAATCATAGAAGCAGACTAAACTACCCGCCCCTTGACACTGCTCATGTTCCACCAGGGTGCTGACTGGGAAGGGTGAAAATACTCCAGAGGATGGTGTCAGAGGCTGACAGGGCTAGCCCGGACCCCGGGAAGTCACCTGCTCCCTCCCTGCCCTGATATCGGGCCATCCATGCCTATGTCACTCCTGGCAAGCGTTCAGCCAGCTTGTCTTACAGACCTCCCATGGCAGAGCGTCCATAAACTTCGCTTTGCCCCAAAGGACCTCACCCCTTGTAATTTTAAGGAATAATACAGCTGTGCATAGCTGACTTTATGTCATGCTTAATTACACTTGTTGTCAATCTGGCGTCTATATAATACATATGGAAAAACRTAACTTAATACATCTCACTTGACTTTGCCTATACCCAGCTTTTTGCCAGGCTGCACCTCCTCCCTATCTTCACCCTGCCTTGGCCTCAACACATATTCAATACCTATAAYCTTGCCTCTTTTTCTCTCCTGCTTACCTCTGTCTCCTTTTTCTGTCTCATCTTTTCTGCTCTCTTCCTGCACTTATTGTGGATGAAGAGAGAGGTGGACATCACGCACAGGACAGCTGAAATTCCCTACCCCCATGGAGGGGGTGCACACCATGCGCCTGCAAACACAGCCCTGTGCTGCTACGGGGGCAAGCTGGGCAAGCACAGATCGTGTRCACACATCTTTAAAAATGGGGTTTCACGCAGATGCTTACACACCAGGCACCCCAATGGGATCCTGACGCTTGCTGCGACCGTCAGCATGAGGCTCTTGGGAAAAGCAATTTCCATGGGTTAATCCTGGAAGAGTTTCAAGCAAAGCGCACTAGCGTACCCCTAGCACTTGCCATCGCTACGCACCTTTCTTGGGATTAAGAAAGCCGGATTCAGCCATGAACAAAGCTTGGGTTTAAATGGGGAGGGAGGGGTCCCTGCCAGGAGGCTCTGCACCACTCTGTTCTCCTATACACATTGCATATATACATTCCATTTAGGTTAGGGCCTGAAAGAAAACCTCCTGCTCCTTCAGCAAGAGCGTGCGAGCAAATGACTGAAGCCCTGAGCTGGAGAAGGCAGTGCAGCTGTTTGTGGAAACAAGACAAAAGATTTAGAAACAGTTGCTTTTTTCCCCCCTCTCCCATGTCAGGCTGTTTAGAGAAACCAAGGGATGAAATTTTGCAGACAAAACCACTGAGAGCAGCCTGTCAGTCTCGGAGGGAGGGAGGGAGGGAGAGGGAGAGGGAGAGGGAGAGGGAGAGGGAGAGGGAGAGGGAAGGGAGCGTAGGCTTCTTTCGGGATTATGGATCATTGCTAAATTGCTCTATCAATTATTAAACCCATCACTCAAAGCGCAGTAACCAAAATATAGCAGATAAAGCCTTTCTCATCCACTCTCTACCAGCTGCTCTCCTCCTCCTAAAGCCAAAGGGGAATGAAAATTCCCGTAGTTTATTATTTTATAAACATCATTTTCCCTGTGCCTTGAAAATAAAAGCTTTTTCRGACAAGGTACAGTAGAACCGAGCCCGCAGCAGGAAGATATTAAAGGAGGACTCGCCTTTTCGATTAGCAGACCCAAGGAATAAAACAACGTCTCTCCAATCAATATGATTTCTTAGCACCGACAGGTTAAAACATTTGTCTGTGGATAAACGAAGAGGCAGGCCCCAGCCATCAACAGCCGTTAGTTGCCATTTGCCTTTGCCGCTGGGCAGATCTGGTATCAACAGCAGGGTGGGTATGGTCCCAAGAAAGGACAGGACATGGCCAAGTKGCACGTGGTATTTGGTCTGGCCAGTGACTCTGTGGAGAGAGAAACTGCAAACACACATCCAGGATGAGAGAGGACGCCCTGGAGCAGGCAGTGCTGACAGGGACCATGCGGGGAGGAGGACCAGGACCTGACATCCAGCCGGAAAGGCTTCCATGCGGCTGCCGATGTCTGGATATGAGTTTTTAGCAGCACTCTACACRCTTGCTGGAGGCTGAGGCTCCAGTTCAGCGAAACCCTTTACCATATGCATCACCTGAAGCAAATATGTACATGAGTCCCAGTGAGGGCACTGGATGCAGCTAAAGTTAAGCATACCTTTGAGTGCTTTGCTGAATCTGAATCCGCTAGCAAGTCCTCGTTGCACTTGAGCTGGAAATCTTAAGAGGCAAGAAAAGCTATTAAGCCCAATAATGGAAAAGAAAGTCAGGTCCTGGGTCAGCCAAGAGACACACTAAGCTTGTCCCAGCCAGAAGTGCATCTTTGTACATCCCTGGAGGAAGCCCTATTGGATTGATCACAATCACACTCATCTCTTTGGACTCAGAAAAGCAGGACTCCATAAACTTCAGAGGAGGTGCCCAACGCTGAGCACCACAACCATCACCCCTGGGGGCCATCAGCTCACGCTGACCCAGAAGTGCAGAAACATGCATGGGGCCGGGGGCGGGGGGCACGGGTCATGCAAGAACAGCTACATTCAGCACAGCGCGACCTCTGGTTGTTCTCCGAAACAAAGGGTAATGCACGGGGCGGGAGGGCTGGGGCTTTCCCAGGTTATGGAAGAAATCAGAGAATAGAAAAATCATAATTTGAAAACAAAAGCCCTATCCAGGCCAGGCAGTGAATGGATGAGCTGCAACGTATTGGGTGCAGAGATCCCCTGAAGGAGGCATCTGATGAAGAAGGGAAGAATGCCAATTATGTGCTCCCATTCATGCCACCGCAATGAAAGCACAATTCTGACTCCGCTTTCTGACCCGCAGTATGCAATTTATGCAAATCCAAGCTGTTCTCCCTTCCCTCAGAGCCAAATGTCCACCAATGCCAGAGCTGGCTCTAACTTTTTGTTTTCCTTTTCAAATCTATTGTTTTCACTGTTGAATATTTAAGACCTTTTGTTGTTACTGTTGAGTTCCTTTGGACATGAAATAATAATTTAAAAAATCTCAAAGCACACAGAGACAGTCAAGAGTTGACTTCTCGTCTCCRATGGCCTCCCATTCTGCCACGCTCAGCTCTATCCCAAACCCTTATCGTTCCAGCCCAGAGCCCTGCCATGTATCAGCCAAGTGAAGCTCCTCACGTCAGATCTGTAATGTACCCCGAGACTTTTGTTCACAGCAAATACTGAAAGTTGCACCAAGCTGCATGGTGGTTTTATGGGATTAGCCCGAATACCGAGCCAACTGCCAATATAAGGCTCCAAACGATTTCTACCCCTGGCAAACACGAATACAAACCAGACTCAGGCCACGATCCTAAGATTGGCTTCACAGAGCAAGTAGCAGGTCTGCGGCTAAAAATATCACATTACTGCAGCCTCCTTTATTTTTTTTTTTCTTTTAATCATGTCTACTGGCTGCTTTTTTTTTAATTAGAARAAGACGAAGACAAAAATAAAGTACTTATCCTGCCTGCTCCTCGGAGGAAGGAGCATTGCCCTTTACTTATCTCTGAAGAGCCACACAGATTTAATATTATTATTAGCAGCAACTATTTGTATTTCTGTAGCACGCAGAAGTCCCGGTGGAGACTGGAGCCCCATAATGCTAGACACTAAAAGACGACGTGCTAAGGGACCGCGTCTGCTCCAGAGAATTGATGATTTAAGGCAATGTGTGGTGACAGGGGAACAGATTGGTGGAGCAGTTTGCCCAAGATCATACGGAGAGAGCGTAGCAAAGCCAAGAAAAGGAGCGGGGTCCTTGCGAACAGTGTGCCTTATCTATCAGACCACAACATCTTCTACTTATGATATTCGGGAACAGCAATAACACCACACACATTCAAAAGCTCTTTCAAAAGAGATGGGTATTACTGAGGCAAGGCAGGTTTTGAGGCAAAATGACCTGTAGATGTCACCCAGCAAGACAGTGTGTCGGGAACAGAACACGAAATCCAAGGCCCACTTTAATGCCCTGCTCGGTGAGTCGCAGCATCCCGCCTATGCTATGAGGACCTGCCTGGGCTACAAACAAGTTTTAGGAAAAGCCTGGGAATGCCTGCCCACCTGCACGTGGAGGTACGTGTGGCTGGGAACAGCAGGGGCACCCCGGAGCTGGCCCAGCTGGCTATTCCTGCTGCAAATTTCCACCTTTAACTCAAGCCCTACTCGAATCAACACAGCTCGCAGAGCAACCCGCAGAGAGGGTGACAAGAGCCCCCGTACACGCAGCAGGGCACAGCGCCGCGGAAAAACATTCCTCTTCCACAGAATTGCGGAAACATGAGTCCACTTGGAATTTAACTTATTTTTATTGTATTTATACTAGGGCTAAAATCTGGAAGGTTTAAGCAGGGCCCTACTATACTAGGTGCTGTAAAAAAGCATAAGAAAACAGTCCCTGCCCTAAAAGACTCGCAACCTAATTTGGGATCCCTCGTCACCCTGGAAATACAAATTCTGGGACTTGCTGCTCAGCATCTGCTAAACTGGGATCTGCAACCAAGCCTGCACAAAACACAGTCCCTGACCCACTGGGGTGACCACTGACACTCTGGATGCTGCAGCCGATGGGGACACGGATGCGAGCAGGCCCGCTGGGAAGCCCCAGCAGCCTGGGCTACTGGTATCCCGCTGTCAGTTATGTAAAGAGTACAATAAAGTAAGGCTTAAGCAAATCTGCAGGAAGGACAAAGGATCAGCACTAAAATCTCAGGCTGCTGATAACACATGGCTGCCCTCAACAAGCCAGCACACAAACACCCTTCCAGCACGTACCACATCAGTGTGGACTCCTGYGAGGAGCAGGGAGTTGGACTTGATGATCTTTACGGGTCCCCTCCAACATGAGATTCTATGATTCTATGGTAAGTTCCCGAGGCTCCTGAGCAGAAACCTGAGCACCGAAGGGTAACTGGGTACCCTCTGCTCGTCATGGAGCCCTGGGCAGAGTGATAATGGCAAGCAGCACCCCGAGGGCTTGGAGGGACCAGTGCCTTGTCTGCAGCGAGTGTGGCCCTGCTCCCCCCATACCACATCTCCCACGCCAGCTCCCCTAGTCCTTACCCTTCCCTCCCACTCCTCCCGCTGTCCTCACCAGCCCTTGCTCCACTTCGAAACTCCACTCAGCTCGCCTGCTCACTCCAAACACCATCTCCTCCCGAGATCCCCTCCTTCCCCACCCCTCCTCCTAGGTTTCCCCCTTCCTGGGCTGAATGCCTGCTGGTCCAGTGCCTAGGGAGCAAAGGGATGGACAGGGCAAGCCTGAAACACAATCTCTGGAACAGTGTTTTCCATGAATGCCCTCCGCTCCCACCCACACCTTATCTCACATGGGGATGGGGGCTACCACATTTTAGGGCCAAAGACTGCAATTCCCCACTTGCCAAGACATGGAAGAGAGCCCTTGCAGCTGTTAGCAGAGGAACAACTCTGACTTTAACCTCTAATGCCACATATCTTACAGGAGCCAGACAGAAAACCAGAATACAAGCAAGAATGCACACGTGGTGTGCAAATAGTCCTGAAGGAACCATGACGCTTGCAGGGAGAAAGGCAACGCTTCAGAAGGGAGACTTTTAAAATAAATAAAGAATGAACTTAACTTTGCAGAAGACTTTAAAACCATCCCATGGAAAATTCAATTGTTCTCCAGCGCGTCTCTGTACCAAGTCAGTAGACTAAATTCAATTATTACAGTGTGAAGCTGATGAATTTAAACCCATAGTAAGTGCAAATTTCAACACAATTTTAAGTAAGGAGTCGCTCCCAACACCTTCATAACATGTCAACACATAGTCATATATTTGTTTCTGGGACTCTTCAAATGTCTCCTTTTACAGTTTCATTTTTTTCTTGCCAAAACAAATCCTTAAAGCTATCCCAATGTTCTGAAAAAATATAAACATTTCCCGCATGTGAAAATTTTAGGTGGCCATGACAGGAATTTTTGAGAGGTAAAACTTGCAGAAAAAAAAAAATCATACAAAAGAAACTTTTCCTCCTCTTTGCCATACACAAGGGGAATTTGGAATGATTTCCATCTGATTAATTTTAACTTCTAATTCGTCCTTGGATCGCACTGCGGTACGGATGTCATTTCTTAATTTGACTGTTTTGCAAGTAGCCAGTACTGTCCTTGTAAAGGGCGAAGAAATCCCCATATATCAGGAATGCTTTTGGCTGAGGGGAAGTTCAGTAATTACTCCAGAGAAATAAATACAACAATCAAAAGTACTTCCCAGGACATGAAGGCAAAGATCCACCCCTTCTTGAAAGAAGGGGCTCTCTTATGTATACATTCGTACCTTCAATTATCGTGACTGCCTGTAACCATTTAGCCCTCTGCTAAGTCAGCTGCAGGGTTCAAGAACATTTCCTGGCATTCTTTACATTTTTTTACATGTTGCAATCTTATCTGGCATATATCATATGCTTCCCCCCGAAATGCCTGAACCAAACCATCTTCCTCCTGATGGAGGAGTTCAGGGTTCATAAACTTGGCTGCAGCTCTCAAAAACCTCATCACTTGAGGGCTGTGTTTGAAATTACTGAAAACAGGCTAAGTTTGGCTTTGATAGGTAAAATCAGAGTACATTCAAGCAGCAGTGGATGCAAATGGACCAACACCTCCCCTTAAAGACACCTTCACCCAGGCCTGTGCCACCAACTGTAAGCCCATGAATTTATCACCCTAACATCTTGGAGCTTCCCCGTCCCTCCACCAAAAACCTTAGGATACATCTTTGGTTTCATCACCTCCTTCATTGCACCCTTCCCCACCTCTGTCCCTGCAGCTCCCTCAACACCTATTTTAGCTGTGGAAGTGGTCTTTTTGGTTTAACCGCGACCATGACAGATTCGGTGCTGTTGCCTGCACCGCGATGGGCAGGCAGCCTCCAGCTGGGCAGGGAGAGGATGGAAAGGCCCTTGCACGAGGTGCAGCTCATTACCTGCCTTATGATTTACTACCAACGTACGGCAATATTTAGGGCGCAATAATAAGGCGGCACACGAGTGCTTTACCAACAAACAAGACGGGGAAGGGAATAACTGTATTTCCCCTGTTATTCTAAGGGGAGGTTCACCAAAAGGTTAGCGAGAAAACAATGTAGGCCATCGATCACAGGGACAGCTAACCTAGAAAGGTTACCGCATGTTCCTGCCTCATTTTTCACATCTATAATTACCCCGCCACTTCTCCTCACATCCCACCCATCGCCAAGCACCAAACGCAAACCACCGCTGCTTTATTAATTATGTATTCTGTTTATGCTCATTGTTACCACCCCGCAACATGCTACGGCGGCTGAAGGATTAAGCAGCACAACTTCTGTGATCCCCGCAGAGTGGCGTGGCTGGGGGAAGGCAGCTTGAGGGCTTTCCTGCCTTTCCTTCACCCGACGTGAGAAGCTGCCACCTCTCAGCAGAGGTCGAAGTGGGATGGAGGTAGGAGGGATGCGGGTCTTTACATCTGCCACGTGAGACGGAGAAGCAAGGTAGGGGAGCGCGAGGGAAGACCATTTCCATTCATGAAGGGCTCAGATTTGCTTTCAGATCTTCATCCAACTGAAACAAAATGCCAATATTGCTGAACATACTTAGCACCTCCTAAAGCGCAATCCTACTCTGAACGGTGCCTGTCTAAAAATGGCATCGCCAGGCTCCTTGTTTACTGCGTCTCCCTGATGCCTGATCTGAATTTCGCAGTTTAAAAGAAGAATGGCTTTTTTTTCCCCCTATCTGCTAGTCCAGCAAACCCAACCAAGGCTTCGAGAGCCACTCTGGACTCATTTCTCGCACATTTACGCATGCAGACACAGGCAGCCAAATTAGAGTTATGCAGAGATGGGCAGGGGAAGCGCAAGGCAATGATTTGAAGACAATGAATTTGCAGGGAACTCGGTATGTTTCTACTCAAAGTATAGCATCACGTTTCTGATGCAGGGAAGCCTGAGGGTCTGTTTAATTTTTTTTACTTTTTTTTTTTTTTTTTKCTTTGGGGAAACCTAAAATAGCTTCCTTTGARAACCTGCGCTCTGTAATCACTATTTCTTCCTTCTGCAGTATTTCTGGATCCAGGCTTTTCAGTTGTAGAATAATAGTAAATATGTATAAAATAAGGAAAACTGCCGCTGCAGCAACAACAGTGAGAAATACTTTAAGCTGTAGCTCTGAGAACTATTTTCTGTTCTTGCTTTTTTCTACCCCACCAGAATTATAATTAATTCATGCTCTAACAATACTAAAATAATTATTTTCTAATTGTAACCATATCTGCAATAGAACTCCATGTTGATGCAAAGTAGAACAGAAAAAAAAATTGCCAACAAGAGTGAAAAGCTTGCACGACAAAAGTCATGCAATGATACAAAGTTGTATGCATGTCCTGYTTTGGACCCCAGAAAAGTTCACACCCGTTGAACACTAATGAAGAGAGAATCACCCTGGAAAAGCCAGTACGAGTAGTCTCAAGGGGAAATTAAATACAGAATTTCTCTTGAGAAAGAAACATAGAAAGGTGAGAGCTTGTGCAGTGCCTTTGAGGCTGCTGAGCTCTGAGATGCTCACCTCAGGATCCTAATAAAAAACTAGGCACAGGTCGGATCCAGAAAAACCAAGGAGGTGTAGGCCTCCTTCACACCAGCAAGGAAAACCAAAAGCACAGCACCTGCTGCCCTCCGAGGCTAACTCACTGTATCGAATGTAACCACGCTCAACCACACCAAAATACTCAAATACGTTTCCAAATGTTTGTGAAGCGGCAAAAAAAAAAAAAAAAAAAAAAAAAAAAATCACAGAGCATCAGCCCATCCCTAAAGCTTTATTTCTGAGTTGGATCCACAACAGTCAGCGGAGAGGATGCTGGAAAAAACCCACTATGGACCACAATGGACATTGGCTCCCGGAGGTGCCATGCAAAACCTCTCTTTCTCCACACGCTGTGAGAGCCAAACCCTTTCTCAGCCAAACTCCCTGCTCCCAATGCCTACAAGCACATTCTACATTCAGATGAGGCTTCCCTCAGCCAAGCCCTCAGGAAAGCAGCACGGGATGGCTGTAACAGTGACCTGCCATCTTCGGCGTTGAGCATGGCACAGATGTTCCAGCTATAGGCACCTCCAGTTCAGCTCTCATCCCCTCTTTATAGTTCCCCACYAGGAGCACTGGCTTTTTGCACTGATGCCCATCCTGCACACAACCAAGGCAGGGGTGGCTCCTGACCAGGAGTCAGAGCTACCATCGGTACAAAAGCTGGATCCAGCTGGGGAAAAGCAGCCAGAGCTCATTTGAAGCCAACAGAATAAAAGCCACCTACACCCACTGAGGGCTGTGCTCTGTGCTGTCCTCCCATCCACACCCACTGTGCTGACTTCTCCAGAGTCAGGCCTCGTTTATAGTTATCTTCTTCCATCCAACGGAGAGGGCCAGTGTCAGCGCAGAGCTCATCCTCCCCCAAATCCACGAGGCAATGTTTACTTGTCACATCAGCAGCAGGACTGACATTGTACCCAAGTACAGTTTGCTGGACCAAGGGGGAGGAGAACTGGACCAGGAGATGTCTAAAGCTTCTGGTTTTGACAATGCCTGCAAGATCCTCAGGGACATCAAGAGAAGAACAGGAAGTGCCCTTATTGTGTTTTCAAGGTAATTTCTGAGAAAATGTGAGGATCTCATGTGTGATCAATTTTAAAGATCTAAAATTGAATGATGGGAATTTTCTTCCCCTCCTGATTAAGGCAATTTACAGTTTTTTCAGGTTGATGGTTTACCCATAAGCTGGGGCATATGTGTTGGGGGACATCTCTTGGTTGTTTCTTTAAATTCCATTGTTTATTTATTTGCTACAGAAACAAAGAACAAACAACAACATGGTACAGTGGAGCAACAGCCGCAGACCCTCCAGGATTGAGATGGGCCCTCTGAGGATCCATCTCACTCATTTTTAGAAAAATCCCTGCTTTTCCACTCTTCCTTGAAGCAGCAAACTAGATGAGGGAAGGATTAACTGGCTGATGTTTGTAAAGCCCTTTGAAGATGGAAAGTGTTATTTTTATTTTCAAGTCTCACCAAAGGGGAAAAAAAAAAAAAAAAAAGAAAAATAAAAAAGAAAAGGCCAGAGAAAGACTTCTGCTGTTTCCTACAGACAGGGATCTCAGGACTGAGCTCCTGTATGGTGACACTCCTCCAACAGTATATATTAACTGGCAAGCTGACACTGCAGCCCTTCCCCCGGGGCATGCATTAACAGGGTCTCTGCCCAGCTGCCTGTTTTCATGAAACATGTAGAACTCAATACCACTGAGACCTCTCCCCCTGCATCAAATTTGCTTGAATTTGTCCACCGGATTCAAAAGTTAAGGGGAACACAGTGGCAGTGTGATCACACACATGCCATTTCCTTAGAAAAGCAGACTAAAAGCAAATGAGGAAGGCCCTTGAATACAGATGTGGAGCGCCTGGCTACCCAGAACCCAGGTGGGCTATTTTTTCCTGAGGTGTAAGTTACAGAAGTGATTTATCTTTTTTAAACACTTTGCACCTACTGTTGGAATTTCTGTATGTCCCTTTTATTTTTTGCAGGTTTTTGGGGGTTTTTTGCTTGGGTTTTTTAACTCCCTGTGTCCTTGGCATCACGAGGATGCACTCAAAGCAGAGGCATGCTGTGGTGCAGGACAAGGATCCCCTGGCAGCTGGAGAGCAACAAGAAGCTTACAGGTGTGTGCCCTGCCCTAGGAAGACAAAAATAGCAAGAAGACAGACAGGATTGCAACGTATTAGCAGAGCTGGGCTTAACACCTAAGACAAGGATGACAAAGAGCTGTCAGGCCTGAAGTGAGCTGGCAACCCAGAAGGGGTGTGCAGCCCATTACAGCTCCTTCAACTCTGTGCTCTCATCAAAATCTCATGACCACCAAAAATAAACAGGATGCTAGCTTTGAGTTATCCTGTTAGATAACATCTAAATATTCATCTTAATGACGATGCCTAAATGTCCAGCTCCAGATACGTTCATTCCCCTGTGACCAGGGCTAGCAGCATCTGTCCTGAGCCTGCTTTCACCTGTAGATCCTTTCCTTGCTCTCAGCTCAGCAAGGCACAATGCGCAAGAGCTGCGAGGTCCTGCATAAAAACAGCCATCTGGTGAAGGGGCAGGAAGAACCACTTAAAAACAGAGTAGCTCCACCATATGGAGAAAATAATTCAGTTGGGCAGTGTAGGAAGAAGCAAACCCTATTATAATAATTGTGTTGCCAAGTGATGTTGCAGACTTGTTTTTCCCCTCACAGCTTCTGCACTGATTAAGAACAGAGCTTCCCCCATAATGTGGCACCATCCTCACAGCAAGATCAAACTGTTCCGCCAAGCGACTTGTGGGATTACCAGGTTACCACCAAAACGTCTACAGCGGGATCTGAGCACAGAGACAAGAGCATTGCACCCCCCCCACCACCTTGCTCATTCTTCAATTGCGAGTTGAAACACCAAGACTTTGGGAAAAGGTCATCCAGTTCAGCTCTATGGCACCCCGAGGAAAGCTGACTCAGAATTAGCACAGGAGGCAATGACACTAGTGGCAAGCCCAGGTTTGAAAGACTTCTGGCCCACCATGCCCAAGGACAGGCAATGCAAACCTGCTTAGGGCTAAGGCACGTCTCTTCCTCAGCACAGGAATTCTGGCCCTCCTGTACTCCCCCATATATCCGGGTCAGAGCAACCTGATAAAACCCTGATTATAAAGAGGTCCTTCTAGAATAGCTCCCCTTCTTCAGGCATTTCTGGGCTGTCGATAAAAAGGTACCAAGTGTGCAAGCTCCAGAAGTACTCCTCACCCTGCAGAGTGAAGGCAACCCCTCCCTGGAGATCACACTAATCAGCTTCCCCCACAGCAGCCATTACTACTTGGGCTCCTAGGGCCCTGCAATCAGATTATCATCACTAAGAGCTAACTACGTGCAAAACGGCGAGTCTCCCAAGGTTCCACCCTGGCTCTCCTGGCCACAGGATTCCTTGGGAATCCGGCAGGCAAGGGATCCATCTCTCCTCCTGCTCACTGTCCCCTCACCACACAGACTAACAGATAGCCCCCCAGATAGCAGTGTAACATAACGTGCTAGCACCATTACCGCGGTTAGCATGTGCTGCTGCTGAGCCCTGCACTTGAGGCAGAACAGATGCCCAGCCCAGGCTAACTCCAGGGCGAGTATGGATCTGGACACTGAGCACGGCCACCACGCTGAATGATGGCAGGTAGCCCCAACTCTCCACCTCTGAGGGACATACCCTCTTACCGAGCCATTTGWTACAGGCATGCTCTTTCAGGTAAGAGCAGCTCAGGTCCAAGTTCAAGGCTGTAGCTTTCTTTTGGTAAAGAACTTGCTCTTTCCCCCTTTTTCCTTTGTTTCCCCTCCCCTTCCCCTTTCTCCCTCTCATCCATTCCCATGCTGTGGCTTTCCACTGGGCTGCATTTATTTCCAGACATGCATGGTTGTAACCAGAGAGATTTCCTTGCACAAGCAGCCTTGCAGCTTCCAGCCGAAGGTGGACAAACCCACTCATGTCTCTGGAGGCGTGGAAGACAGAGTGGCAAGCACAGCCTCTTGCTGCAGACATCGTTCCCAGGCAAGCAAAATCCCAGTCTGAGGCCAGTTAACRTATTAGTCATTAATTCTGGATAAAAGGAAATTTATTTGCACAGCCCTGCTTAGACAAGACTGAAATCTTAACTTGCCCCTCCCCCTGCTCTCCTTTAATACCTTGTTAATATTGTACGCCAGCACAAGCCAACATGCAAATAGAGTTCTATGCAAATACGGCTCAACGCAAAGACAGCTGCACTTAGTTCAGTGCGTTAGCGCAACTCCAGAGGAATAGCCAGGGGTTAAAATAAATCATATAGATGATAGAGAAAGCATGTCTTAACTTTCAAATTTCCAGGGAGAAAGCTGTGTGTGCGCGTCTGTCAGAGCAGAGTTTACCAAGTTTCATCAAGGAGATAAGGTAGTTAATACTCTGCTTAATTAGAGGCTGCAATGTTCTTTTTGGGATGCTGAAGGATTGCCCTCCTAAGTGTCTAAGGCTCTGTCTTGCAAAACCTACTTCTAAAGTGAACTTAAAAGTGCAATTCCACTCAGTAAAAGCAGTACTGTCAACTGTCCTGTCCATTGTTTCTCTGTAATTCCAGATCAGATACGCTTAGTTTCTAGACAGAAGCCTTTTTACGGGTTTTCCCCTAAGCACAGTCCTGCAAACAACAGACCCGAATTTGAAAGTCAATCACTTCCATTCCTTCCCAGGCACTGCTACCTGCATTGCATTAATTGCTGCTGGCAATCAACAGGTCCTCAGGTATGATGCTGGTGAGGGGCAGAAGTATTTCTACCAAGAGTTTTAAAGAGATACCTAACAGAATGAAAATTTTACCTTGGTGCATATGCTGTCTGGCCCCTTGGAGCAGGGTCTAGGTCAAGGATGTTCACAAGAGCTGCTGATAACTACCATACTTGCCTGCAATCAGAATGAACTTCCACTCGACTCTAGCTATGAGAAGCAAGCCTGCAGGTCAGCCGTTAGGGTGTGAGTGGTATCAGAAAGACCCAAGCACTCTGTATTTCCATAAAGACAGCTGTTGGACTTTCAGAAACTTTAATATACCCGGTAAGGCAAGCGCAGTTTATTAATCCCACTTTATAACTGGGAAGACTAAGAGATGTAGCAGAAAAATAATTTCTACAAGTTCACACAAGCAAACAAGAAAATAACTTCCTTTGTCCCAACCTTGTATGTTAGCCACAAGATCATCTTTAGATACAAGTGCCAAGTTTATTAGTAATACATATCACTGCAATTGGTGACCTTGCATTCAGAAATATTTCTYGGCTGTAAAGGACAGCTGAGAACGCATTGAGGTCACTTGGAGCACTTTTTGAGAACAAGCAGTTCAAGGAATGTCATTTTTGTTGAAGAACTATTTGGAAATGAGGTTCCCATCTGGAAAGCTCATCTGCTACAAGTGGCAAAGGACTGAGGGCATCTGCCTTGCCCAATAAATACAGACACAGTATGTCCCTGCTCTTAGCATAGGAATCATGAGTCTCCAAGGAGCTGGAGTTCAGGAAAGAATTAAAGCCCAAGACTGAGCAGGAGCACCTTGCACCCCTCACCGGTGCCTCTTCCAGCCGACACCACTTCAGCAGCGAGCCCGGAGGAAGGAATAAGGCTTCCTTCTGGACTCAGCAAGGTAAAAGGCGACATCCAGAAGGAATGCAGGCAACCTCTCTTTTTCCTCAAACAAAGCTACTGGGACCTATTTGTAGAAGTTATTATCTCGCATGCTTCCTCCACGCATTGGGTTTTAGATGTTATGCAAATACCAACTTCAAAATGAGGGAGAGCGGAAGGCTACAAAACAATATAACAACTGAAAACTTCACAAAGCAATGTCCTGTCTTTGGTGATCTTTGATTCAAGCCCAAGATGCATTACTTTGCTCTTAACTGTACTCCGTACTATGATCCCATATACTGCTCTTTATTACAGATAACACTATAGATCCACGCCTGCTGCCTGGCAGTGCTTTTATTTGGAAATAACCATCGTCAGACATCTGGCATGTAGCAACACATCAGAAAGGGCCTCAACGATTTTTTTTTTTTTTTTTCTAAATTTCAGCGCGGCCACCCTTTTAGCGCTCTTCCTTCTTTATGTAACTGGGAAAGGGCTGAGGTGAGAAGGATCCCACACAGAAAAAGAGCTGGCTTGCAATGCAGAAGAATGAAAGCACTGCTAGGAAAATGAGAAGACAGCTGGCTTCCACAGAGGGTGCCAGACCTCATGTCTAAAATTAAAGAATCTCATGTTCTGAGGAAAGCACCTAGTCTCGCCCTTAAGTAGAAAATTAAAAAGCAAGAACGGGAGCACACCATGTGATTATTAGTGCCCTATAAAAACCTCACACAGGTTGGGAGCCAGCTTAAATCCTACGCATGCTGGTAGTACCTGACGGGCTTTATTTTTCAGTGGTTTGTTTCAAGGCCTGCATGAATGGAGTTAAAAAATGGTTGGTCAGCAGCCAGGAGCTGGACCCACCTTACAAAAATAGTCACTTTTGGTAGCACGGTTGTGCAGCCCTACAGAGGCCAAAGACCAAGAAAGTCATGACGTTGGCTTAGCCCTTTACCTAGATAYGGTATCTCCAGGCCATGGAAGAGGGAAAAGAAAAAGGGGAACGGGCATTTCACCCCTGCTTCAACACAGGTCATGCTACCATGCTGCCCACCTTCCCTGTCTACTTCCCCAGCATGAGCCTAACCATTCTTGATCGGAGGGAAACACCCTGATTAATGGGCATGAGCAACAAAGCAGGTACCAATATGCGCAACTCCTGCACAGCTCTAGGCCAACGTCAACAGCGTGCACCATCTGCAGACCTGGAGTCCCACCTGCACGCAAGGCATGGGGAAGCACACCCCAGGCTTGTCTTGGCTGTTGTGGAGGCTGTGGTCTCCAGGTACATCTCCTCCTGGTGGCACTGCTGGTTTAACCAGTCTCTGCCCCAAACCCCAGGTCCCACCCCTGCGCCTTCCCTTAGGACAAGCTGGTACAAATGCTCACCAGGTCATGCAGGGGTGAACCGGCTCCGACRCACCAGGGCGGTAAGACGGGGAGAGGGAGGCAGCACTGCTCAGGCAGCCGCTGTCACCAAAGGGCACATATGGGAGCATGCCCTGAGAAGACAASTGCTGCCTTAGTGAGCTCAGGATCAAGCTATCACACACTGGTATGTAAAAATCAAGCCAGAGCAACGAGCGACGGAGATTAAAGTCAGGGAATACACTGCTGGCCCACGACTCATTTCTCTTGTGCTCCCGGCAGCGTGGTCTTTCAGGTGGTGCTCGGTGGTTTGGACATTAATCACAGATGAAGGGTATTTTCTCTCACATGAAAGCAGAAACCCCCCAGAAGGCAGCCCACCGGTGCGGTTGCTGTGACTCACCGGGCGCTGAGGAGGGGCTGGCAGAGGCACGCACCTCTTAAAGGATCACGGACTTTACACCGTCCCCCGTCCTCGCCCGTGGAGCTGCTGGGGAGACGAGCTTTGCTTTTCATATTAATGCACAGTAAATTAATCTCTTTTTTTTAAGAGGGAAGGGGGAAATTGCATCACCTCCCCAGTTCCCCAGCACTTGAAACCTGAATGTGTTTCCCACCAACACCACAAGCAAAGTGTCTCAGGTCCAGAAGGTAGAGAACAGCACAGAAAGGGAAATGGAGAATTTATCACTCCTGGTCAGGTAACAAATACAGGGGGAAAACGTCCCTGGCAAACAGTCAGAAGGACTCCGGAAAAAATCTCTTATGCTTTACCAACCTCTTCCCAACTCGCTTCTATTTAGGAAAAAAAAAAATTTTAAAAAATCTATTGTCATTGAAGTAATTTTGAAAAATTAGGTTTTTTTAAAAATTAGTTTTGCACCAACTCTTCTCACATTGCTTTTGCACTGGCTGAGGAGACCACATACTTCTTCAGTCTTCGTAGATTTTCTTCAAGACATATTTTCTCCCTGGCTTTGGGCCAAACCCTGGTATTCTTTTCACTTGGGGAAAGTCCTCAGGAAAGTCTGTCACAGATCTGTCTCGAATTATGGGTCTTTGCCTGTAAAGATTCATCTCTTCCCATCGCTGACTAACACGTGAAAACAATCCAGATCTGGTTGTCAGAAATTTCATAGGATCACAGAAATTACCTAGCTGCTGCAACCTTGGCCGCAACAAGCTGTGGAAATAACCTTCACACTCCATGGGTCGGACTACGAGAAGCCACCTGAGAATTAATGTACGCTGTTATCGATATTAATATGAGAATCAACACTTATTTCCCCTGCTCCTACTTTCCTGGAAACTAACTATGAAGACGAGGCCCCAGGCGGCTTCACCCGCTCGTTTGGAGGGCAACCAGCAGAAGGTGGGTGCAGACCCTCTCCCTCRCTCCCCATCCTGCTGTGCCCCTGCCCAGCCACCCCCCAGTTCAAAGTCGCTGGAGGCCTTGGTTCTTATCATGAAATGTTCTGCCAAATCAAATGTAAACAAATGACATGCACAGTTGACATGGCAACAAAGCAGCCCTGCACGCAACGGCGGCAGCATTTAACTCTGCCGGGCTGGGCACAAATTTGCAGGAAAGACCAGAGCCGCGGGAAACTGCAAAGGTAGAAGATAGTGTCTCCTCTCCTTTCCCCAGGTGCCTGGAGAAATACACTGCTCAGAGCCCAGGGGGTTGCTGAGAGAATGGCTGGGCCATCTCCTGTGAGATGTCTCCAAATTTCCAGGCAGCTTTGGGTGGCACRGAAGAGCTCTAGAGCAGCACCCTCGCTTATACATCTCAAAGCCCCTCACAAAGGAGTTCAGCATCTCAAACTAATCTTTCCTACTGAAGACTGACAGTATATCCCTCCTCCCACATGGCCCACCCTCGTGTAAGGGTTATTTACAGGAGCAGAGTCTGGGCATCCACCACACACACGAGAATGATAAAAAGCAGCAAAGAGAATGAAAGGGCTCAGGGAAGGGACACAGCAGCACACCGGTATGATCACTTGGTATACAATATTGCACTATTCATCCCCTTTGCAAGTCTCCCACCAAAATACAGCCCTAGGCATATACATATTTAATAAAAGGAGTCAGAATAAAAGTCACCGCTGCACTTGGGCTCCCCTTGGATTGTGCAGTTTCGTCAGCTCCCTTATAGTAAGTCGGATTCAATGAAAGCTTGGAGCCACGGTGGGCATTTAACTGTAAGCACTTTGGGGCAGGGACTGCACCTATGTGATTTGACACTGCTTTTCCCTACAGACCTCATCGTCTTCTAATTTTAGATGCCCGGGACAGTTTTCATGCTCTGACCTAATAAAAAATACCGTGCACTGTCAGAGAGCATCTCACTTTTGTGGTGGCGGCACTGTTCCAGGGACGGGGGCAGGAATCCCTGCGAAGCCTGCACAGGGCATAAGTACTTTGGGAGCGTCAGCACCAGGAAGCATCATTTTTGGAGGAAACTATTTTAGTTTCACCTCTCTGAGGAAGGCATGCGATCTCTGAGCGCCCTTCCAGGAGAGCCTAGCAAGGAACATCAAGTCTGCAAGGCAAAGTCCCTTTAAATAAAAGCGGCTGCTGATGTTAAGATAAGCATCCAAGCAGTAAAAATAATGAAGCTGGCTCTTAAATAATGAGTGCTGATGGCCCCCTCTGCTTGCATTCCTAGCCTAATTACTTACGTGGTTAGCTCAGCCCTATATGCCTTTCAAATGCTGCCATTTAAAAATGAAAGTTAAATCCACTTGGAGCAGACAGGAACTAATGGGAACTACCGTGCGTGCACATGGCTGCCAGAGGTGAAGGTCCTGCCACAGGGGCCCTTCCCCTCGGTCTCTAATTTCAACAGGAAAACCTGATCTAAAAATCAAACAAGTAGCCAGCTTACAGGTGGAAGAATAGCTCTTTAAGATGGAGGAGTCTGCAGCTTGTGAATTCAAATTGCTGCCTCGCACAAGACCTTTAGAGGTTCAGGTTATGGTGCTGATGCCAGGGAAGGCAGAAGGAGCAGCTCCTGCCAAAGGAACCCCAGGCTCAGGTCAGAGCCCTGCTGCTGCCCTTTGCTGGGACCTCCTTCAGCTCTGTCCAGCTCCAGGGAAGCTCCTGCAGGTGTCCTCGCACCACGCAGCACGTGCCCCAACCACGTCCCCGCCATGCGGACAGGCCATCCACTGCGTACATACAGGTATATGAAGTCCCACCAACAAATCCATAGGGTCCCTTGCGCAACCTCTGAGACCAGATTAGAGGGTTAAGCGTTGCTCAAGAAACAGAAAAAAAAGAAAAAAACAAAACCCCAAGAAGGAAATGGGACTGCACATACCGAATAGGGTCTGGAAATGGCAGGAAGGATAAGGGACAGGTGATGGTTTTGGTGAAGAGGTCAGGGCCCAGAGCATCGCACCATCCCTCACCCCACCGCTGCAAGAGGGGAGCCCACCAGAAGAAAGGCTGCAACCCCACAGGGTAGCACCCCGACGGGTCTCTCACATGTGCTCTTCCCGTTTAGTCTGGCACCAACATTTTGGCTCCAGAAGCCATCCTGGCAACAAATTCTTTACCGAAAATTTATCACGTGCCTTTATACAAAGCTGCCAGAATCATTTATAGCCACTTATCAAACAATATCTGCTTTCGCTTCAGTCATTAAGGAAATAAACAGAGGCTGGAAAAGAGTCAGTATGGAAAAGGGGCCTCTGTTTTGGAGAAACAACAGCCTCGGACTACCAGAGACGAGCGAATGCTGCCCTGCCTCAGAAACAGGCTAGCATGATAACAGTGATGGATTATGGAGAGGGACTGCTTCTCAAAATGACATCCAATTACTCTTCATGCCCAAACAAATTGGTTTTAAGTTACCCCTCAAGTGAAAGAAGCATTCCTGACCTGGAAGAGAAGGCAAGGGCTTTACGTGTAAATAAATAATTAGAAATAACCATAGGCTGATGGTGCTGTTGCTGGGGTCTATCAGAGAAGAAACAAGAAAAAGCAGCAGTAATGCATTGCTTTCTGTCTCATATCCATGACGATTTTTTTCAAGATCTGTAATTTACGACAGATTGTTTTTATGAGCCAGTAAACAATGATTTATAACATTAATAAGCCACGATAGGTAAGTTCCCCAAATATGATTCCCTTGTGTACTTCTCCACCACAGGGATGGAAAAGATTTTCCTTTCGAATACAAAGATCGAACCTCACGAAAGCATTAGTGACATCCAATAACTACAAAAGCAAGTCCTGTGCTTGTCAGGGACATGAGCCCTGGTTGCAGCCTGCCTTTGTCCCCGTCCCCGAGCGCCTGCCCCAGAGCGAGGAGGAGGGAAATGATGGCTGGGTTCGCTCACGCATACAAGTCTGCAGAACTAGGGCTCCTGGGTTGCGAGGTGCTTGGGGATGTGCTGTGCCTTTTGTAAATAAAGCACCAGCTATACATCTATGTCCCTGGATAAATAATGTATTCATTGCAAGCACTGCATATCTCTGTCGCCAGTTTTCCTGCATTTAACAACTCCAGAATGCCCCTGACCATTTCAAGAAGAGATACTGAGGTGGACCTGACAATTATTTTTCTTTTACAGCCTAGATTTGGAATAAATGGCTTGGAGGAATCCAGAATAACTCCATTAGCCCTTTTCTCACAAGTCCTCACAAATTTCATACCTCAAAAAAGCCCCTGCGACCAGCTGAGAGCTCAGACATAAAATGTGGCCATTAATGAAGATGTGCCTCTACTTCCAGAACGCAATTCTTTAGGAGAGGAGTGAAGGGGAGGGCAAAAAAGGGGGAAATCAAACGCAGCTCCCATAATGTTCACAATTACTCTATGAACCAGGAGTCCGGTTCTGGGGAATATGAGCAGTAAATTGCTGAGTGGCTTTCTAATCTAATTATTTCACTTGCAATTCAAATTATTTTCCAATTAAAACCAAGCTAATACATTCTGAAATGTAAATCAGATGCTATTACCTTTTTTAATTGCAATGCCTATACTATTCCCCTTTTCCCTTTAATTGATAAAAGTCAGGGGGAGATTTCCATAAATTCTCCTGCAGTCCTGTAGGGTTATTTCACACTGGCCTTGCCGGTCTCACCATCCTTCTCTCCGCCCTCGTTTCCACCACAGTGGATGCCGATGCTCTCTGCTTAATGAAAGCAAAAAGCTTAGAGAAGGAGGCAGAGGAACAGCTCTGTTCTCTTCATATGACAGCAAAGCCTTCCTGTTGCAGCAGCGCAAAGGTACAGACAAAAGATGCCCGTTGGGTGCCAGCTCTTGCCCTAGAAACAGGGTGTTTGTCCCCGGTCAGTGCAGACCAGCCAGCCCTGGTGCAGTTCTCCTGCACTCGACAGCTGCCTTCTTCTGAAAAAAGAAGAGGAAATAAGTACAGAACATTTTGTCCATCGAGCCAGCCCAGGTCAGATATAAATACATAAAGAACAAGCAAGGAAGCCTCTTCCGCAAAGGGAAGCTATTTTCGATTTAGGCAGGGCCCTTTCCAGACTGACAACTTCTGAATAAACTTGCAACGTCTATATTACTTCCCTTTTCTATCTGACTGACAAAATTCAAGGGCAGAGGTAATCTGCAGGATTAGTTCCTCTTACATCCTATGCTCGCCTCCTTCTTCCCGAGCTTCTTGCAAGTACCAATACTAATTTTGAGCCCAGCAGCCACTCACGAACCCCTCCTGCTCCAGGGTGCAGTGTCCCCGCGCTCCCCCAGGGCCACCGGTGACCTCCACAGGAGCACGTCCACCAGACCCCCATGCAGCAGTGTTGCCTGGGAAGCGGACGATCACAGCATGCCCACCTTTCTGTAACACCGGCGAAGGAGCACAAGGCATTCGTTGTCACCCGCTATTTTATCTGCATGGGATGGGAGCAGATAAAATAGCTGGTAACTGCCTGTTGACGCTGCAGTCCAGGTCTATGTTAGCCCCAGCCTTCACTCCTGACCCCCACGGATCATAACGCAATGGATGGAGCTGAGCAAGCCACAGTGTCATGAAGGGTGGGTGCTCATTCCAAAAGTGAGAGGCAGCTCCCACTGCCCACAGGAAAAGCAAGTGAAAAACAGTGAAACCAAGCAGGGTTTTATGCCCCATTGGTGTGGGCAGCTGCTCCAGCCGCGATGGGCTACGCTCTTAAGTTTTCCTCTTCTTGAGTCAGAAATGTGAATTAAAGGGAAAAAAGAAAAAAGACACAAGAATAAAGAGTGGGAGATATGCAGCCTGGCAGACAGTAACTGTACTGACAACAGCAGCATGAACCTTCACCTTTATTCCACTATTAATGGAACAAATTAATAGAGACTGCAGATGTGGAAAGGCTTGCCCTGAATCCAGAATGCACCTAATCCAAATTCAGTGTGGGTTTATACTTCCCACAGTCACACTGCCTTCAACAGGGCTAATGGAGATATAAGTCAAAGGGAACTACTCTCCTCTCTGGTGCAAACATGCTCTTTTCTGTTGTTTAACTTTTCAGCATTACATCTAAGATGCTCTGGGAATTTTCAAAATTCAGCTTCACTTCATTCTTCATTTGTCAAACATCCATACTGTACCTGTGCTTTCCCTACAGTTTGATATTAACGTTTGGATTGCTTTGTAGTTTACATCACTGCAACATTCTAGAAACCATTCAGAGAATGCAAATTATTAATTAATTGCCCTCACACATAGACAAAAAAAAAGAAGAAGAAAAAAAAATCAATGGCATATGGTTATTTTTTTCAGGTTAGTGCTCAAATGAAGGGTTTCATCTGAAAAAAATTAAAATTCTCTAATATTTTAAGTATTTGATATATATAAAATAAAATATTTAAACTATATATTATGCATTTAGATTCTTAAGACAGAGAACTAGCCAGGCAGTTAGAAGGTGGGATGACTTTTCAGTCTGAACTACCAGCACCCATTAAACACTGTATGTGGAGATACTTAAAAAAACCTGGCCATAACATACAGTTTTCTAGAAATCATCTCAGCAGGTGGGTGTTGATCTTTTATTCCCATAGAAAGCTTTTCAGACTTCTATTTTATTTTATTGTTTAAGGAAGGTACAAAACAGACCCAAATCTTAAATGTGGAAATCCCCATTTTCAAAGTACTGGGGGAAAAGAAGAAGAAGGGGGTGGGGTGGGGGGGTAAGACAAGCATCCAACTGGAGGAAATTTTCTTCAGATGTCAAACCTAACATTTTCTTTGCATACAGATTCATCTTATTTGGGGCAAACTCATCTCCAGCAGAGCACTGACAATTCTAGTAACCTGTCATACCTCGGGGACTAGCAGGATTTTTATGTGTTTATTAACTCACTGGTAATCTCTTCATCATCCAGGTGACGGTAATCCAGCCTCTCCCTCTCTAGGATTTCCAGTGGCTAGCTGCAGCTCTCCACGCAACGACACTCCTCAAAGCCGCTACTCCCCATTATGTTTTTCTCTTCTGTTTTAAGCCATGTGTTGCCTGGCATGGCCAGACCGGAGATGAAATAACACTGCATTCATCCAAATCCCTCCTTCCCAACCGGTTTGCCGACCACGGGGTGGTTTTGCACTTGCTGTCCCTCCTGGGTACTGGTGCATTCTGTGTTTTATTGCTTTGATCTCTTTAACTCCATCTTACTACAAACACATTTCTGAGAGAAGCAGCAAGCACAGGGGCAAGCGTGAGGGGACGCAGTGGAAGATTTGGTACTCGGCATTTGAAAACAAGGAGGTTTGAGGGAAAGATCAGAATGGGAATGACCCTGTGCTTCCCTCCTGCTCCGGGGTTTTGTCTTGCACCAGGCTGCCCATCACGAGGGCTTCCTGGCACAGGGGCCATCACCTTCCCCCCCTGGTTCTTCCCAATTTCTTCCCGCATGGGGTACTGAGGATTTCAAGGGGCCGAAAGGCTCTGGGCAGCTGTGCATGGAGAGAGGATGTCCACCTGGGCAGCTCTCTGCTCCCCAGGGCCAGGGCTTGCACATAACACCAACCACCCCATACCCCTTTGCGTGGGGGATGCCCCAGGGCCTGCTCAAAGCAAGAGGTGTAGAAAGAACACTGACCCCAGAGAGGAAAGTGCAGGCTGGGCCTGTAAAAATTAGAAAAGCGTGGAAAAAAAATAAATAACGTAGCCTAGACTTCCTCGGCAGCTCCTTGTCAGAATTCGGGGAAATTTTGGAAGCAGATTTTCCTAGAGCTGTCACTGCAGTGAACCTGAACCACAAATAACTCCACAGCTGTTGCACTGGAGGTGCAAGGATTTAAATCAAGAGAGAAGCAGTTCCCCTCACTTCAGTATCACGGAGAGTCATGGAGGTATTCTTCTCCCACCCAGGCTGTTTCTGCAGGTTTTCTCCCAGGAAAGGATAACCTAAAAAGTCACCTGCCAACCTCCAAAATCACATGAGAGATTTTATTTTTTTTTTAAAGAATGTATTTGGTCTCTTTTAAAACTCTTTCTTGCAATAACACTGAGGTCTAGAAACGCCTCCCCCCTATTTTAAGTTAAAAAACAGATTCTTCGAGGTAGGTAACATGTCAAAAAAAAGAGCATTATAAGACTTGATGAAAACATAAGGAACTAACAATACTGGGTGTATCAGTGTTTCAGTCGGGCCCTTCCGAGGCAAACCTCCCACTCGCTCCCACTTGTTCTGTGCTCACATTACAGAGTGTTCTCAGAGTGCATGAACTGGCATTCACCCACTGAACAAGACCTAGTCCAAAACAGCCATCTCCCCAGAATGCCCCAAACATGGTTGTCAGGTCCTTGGCACCAACTGATTTACTCTACAGACCGGTTCCCACCAGGCCACGCTGCTTGCTAGGGCGTACAGAGCCACCATCTCCTGGGCTCCTGCATGGGTAGCTTATTCTCTGCTGTCATCCATTGAGAGTCATTTTATGGTTCGCATCTCTGTGCCCATGCCTGGAACAACGCAAGTTTCATCGTGCATCCCTTTACATGGGAGGAAAAAAGCACAGGCCTAATTTATCACATGACCCTTCATTAAGCCCATTAAAGCGGTAAGAAAATTAATTGAAAGGGTTAATACACAACTGTAACAGGCTATCCTGGTTATGACATTTACCTTCCCCGCCACAAACGAGTCATCTGGTCTCTTCTCTAGAGTAAAGATAAATGTCAGCAGAGATCAACAATCATGTATTATAAATATACAATGCATAATTTTTTTCTCCTGCTGTTTTGAAGCACGGAAACTGCTTTAGATGACAGGCATGAAATATTTAAAAACCATTGGAATAGGATGTTCTGAATCCTCCTAAACTTTTAATAACTTGCAAATCGCGCTGTCACCCACAGGACAGCACCAGGAAGGTGCCTGTGCCAAGCAGCAACAGCCAAAAACCAGCTCCACTTTYGGTGCACCGAGCAGGTACCACTTCCCATAAAGCAGGTGTTGTAGCTGTTGGGTGTCACTTTGTTATACCCGGACAGTGGGGTATTAAGTGCAAAAGAAAATTTGCGGAATAATTATCTGAATTCAGTAAAATCTTACTGAGAGCTCTCACTTCAAACGACATTAACTTCTCACCATCCGGAGAAGCGCACACAGCCCGCACAGGCAAGATCTGCTTTACAGTAGGCACACATGTGCTAGATAGCTGTTGTTTACTAGGTCATGTTGATTTTGCTTTGAGCTATGTTTTCTTAGGCACCCACGTCTCTTCATGTAGGAGTGCCTTAGAAATTACAAAATATTACTCCCACTCAACATGCACTCGTGTATGTATACACTGGGTTTGTGTGTACATAGCTATAGAGATGCCCACCATAAACAAACATTTGCATCCATGAGCTTTCAGAAAAACAAAGGTATTTTTCCATCCCTTCACAGGAAAGTACCGCACCCGAAGCGAGGAAGAGCTACAGCCTCACTGCTTTCACCCATCCCCCTCATCCCAGCAGCACTTTGGGATCCCAGCTCCTCCGTGCCTCACTTCCAAAGGGGCCACGCTCAGCACAGCCCTGTCGGCCACCTCTCTCCTGGGGCAGATGGAGGAGCAAAAGGGGGTCCTGCCCTGCTGAAAGCCTTTCCCTGCAATGCAACTCGCTTGCAACTCAGCATTTCCCCACAGAGGGGCCTCCAAATGCACGGATAATTTCACTCTTCTCCTTCCCTGCCTCTGAAACATCCCTTCTGCTAGCTGTGGAAAAGCCCAGTTTCCTGGAAAGCAGCAGATTATTTCTTAAGACAGGAATTCCCGTTAAGGAAGCTGATCCTGATCAAGCCCTTCCCTTCTGCCCTGACCTCCACCCCAGTTTAGGAAATTCACCTTCCTGGAAATGCCTTGGCTATAAATACAGCCCTAAGAACAGCTTGTGACATTTTTCCCTTTACTACATAAACTTTCTGCTTGCTGAAATCATCTCGACGAAAGCCACCGCAGAACATAAACCGGGGAAAGCGGCGCTTTGCCAGAGAAGYGGTGCAGGCGGCAGCAGGCGATCTGCACGCAGACCATCGGCTCACGCCTTGGCGTGGAGCTACCTCACGTGTGGATGTGACAGACCATAATATAACCTATCCTAAGGATTCACCCCCTTCCTTGCCACCCCTTGTGCTCGGTACCCTTCCCCCCCCCCGCTGTCACCCCAGTTTTGTTTCATTTTGTAAGCAATGGCTTACAGAAGCCACTTGGCGGAAGTTATTAACGCCAAGTTATTACGCTTTGGTATGGGGAAAATCTCATTAACGTCAGCAAAAGGAGGAAGAGTTCTGAAAAGCTCCCAGCTAATTTGCTTTCTTTTAATTTTCTTGCAATTACAGTAAGCAGTGTAGCACTCTCCCAATAAATGAGTCTTTAGCATTGTGGCAGCAGTCTTCTCCCCCAATCGATTCTCGCTCAAACTTTTAACCCTTCACTAGATTGCCGGACAGGAGAAATGACTTGTGCGGTGCACCTTCCCAGAACAAATGGATTTCAGACATTTCCAGTAATTTATCCACATGGTGGAAAATCCCTGTTTTGGCTGTACTGTTTTTCCTTTTTTTAATTTTTGTTTTGCAGTCATCACAGCGGTACCAAGCTGGTGCTTCCCACATCCTTTTTGCTTGGTATAAATTCAGTTTCTCTTACAGTAAACACAGTTCCTAAATGCTGCAATCCAGTTCTTTTCTGAAAAGAGGTTCCATGTAGCATATCCCACACACTGGCTGATTTTTAAAACTCGCTGTGTGATCTATTTTCCTGTACTGCTTTGCAAAGTTGAAGAGCAACAATTCTATTTCAGACTGCAGCTTATTATTTTTACTCCACTGTAAAAAAAAAAAAATTGAAAATAAAAAAAATGGAAGAATGTTGAAGAATGTTTAAGCATACAGTCTGAAGGGTAGTAAGGGGACAGGGTTTTGGTTTGCTTTATTCTGGGGGGAAAAAAAAAAAGAAGCAAAACTTGTCCTCTATATAAAGTAAAATTAGATTGATTTTTCAACCACCAAAAATGTTACAATAAAGCCCAACACCAAAATTTCATAGTGGCAGGTTTTCAATTAGAATGGAAAAAAGGTTGGGGTTTTTTTGCTAAAAGTTTGGAGAAGTGGAATTGTGGAGGGAAATCACGTTCTGATTAGCCCTAAGTGAGATCACTTATCCTCATCAAAACAAGTCAGGGAAGTCCAAATACCATTATTATTTGATGGCTCTTTCAGTCAATACTTTTTTTTTTTTTTAATTCTCAGCTGTGGATTCATCTAAGAACGTTAGCTTTCCATTTTAATTAAGTTTCTAATCGTCAAGGCTCCAACCCAAATCTTTACGGTACCAACCCTAAAATCTAAAAAAATCCCAACCCAAAATAAAGGAGAATCTGTTGTTATCCCCCCCCGAGTTTGACCAACGTTTTTCACCCGTTCCCGTGGCAGCATGCAGGGGAGGCAGCGACAGCAGGAGCCCCTGGGAGGGAGCAGAACTCCTGCTTGGACATTTGGAAGTCTCTGCCCAGGTCCCACCGAACACTGCAAAGGTCCAGCCCTCCCAGCAGAGCACACTGCTGACCCTGGAGTGGGGAGAAGGGCTGGATCAAAGCAGCATGAGAAGTTTCCTGCCTTCACAGTTAGCAGAGAYCTCTCCACAGAAAAATGACCTACCTGTCCTGGGGACTTCATAAAGGAAGAGGAAAAAGCCTGTCCTGGCACATGCTACAGTACACCAATTTTTTTGCAGAGCTCTAATCAGCACACCAGAACATATGAAGAAAACACTGTATTGATTAAAAATTATATTACATGTGGAAATTAGGTGGTTAATGAACTAGTGTTTGACTGGACCTTTTGCTGAACACAATTCAGCCAAGGGAAGCTTCTTGCACTGATTTGCAAGTTGCAGAAAACCCCACTGCTGCCAACATTTGAAAATAATTAAGTAGGACCTTTGCTGTCTCTGGAAAGAAAAGCAGCCAATAAAGACACATTTTTAGCTTCTTTTAAAGGCTATTTGATGATCACAAGCTTCTTGCATGGATAAAACTGTGTCTGCACAATGAAAAAGGGTGTCCACCAGTACATACATACACGTACCAAGCCCTGTGCTGAGAAACGATTCCTGCATCATTTATAGCTACTCTACGTACTTCATAACGTATGCATGGATAAGCTATACCGAATGCGGGATACTGAAACAGTCCCATTTGTCCAGGCCAGTCACAATCACATAATTAAATGATGGCCATAAAGAAATCCTTACTCAAACAAGGGACAGCAAGAGAAGGTTAATTTTCTTGTTTGTTAGAAACGTGCCCACCCCATTTACAAGTGAAATCCAGGGGCAATGGGGATTTTCAGCACTGAGAAATCAAGAAATCTCAAGTGGGTCGGGAAAAGCAAACTCAGAGGATTTTGCTGGAAAGTCACGCACCAAAACCGAGGGTTGGCACCCCAGCAGAAGTCGCTGTCAGGAACCAAATGCCAGCTCATATTTTCCTCTTGGCTATGGAGGGATGAAACCATCATAAACACAACTCTTCCTTTCCACTCATCAGTACTCCATCGTCAGAGCTGACAGCATTTCAAAATGAACTCCATTTAGCCACGAACACGTAGGACACCAAACAAGCACATCTTCTGGTGGTGCAGTCACTGGAGGAAAGGTCCCTTCTTGCCACCCCTTCCTTCTCAGGACCTAGAGCTCTTCAGCCGACAGGAGCATTAGAAAACCCCTTCTGTCGCACGGCCAGAAATTTCTGCTCTCACTCAAAACACCGGGCTTGCTGTGCTCCTAACAAGGCAGTGTTCAAAACAAGCATTGGCATGTGCATTTATGTGAAATGACTGCATGGCCCTGCAGGTTGATATGAGGTTCTGGAGTCTTTCACATACAACTAAAGTTGTCTGTCTGAACCCGACCTATATCAGTGGTGTCTGAAACTGGCTGCAACTGGAAGACTGCTGGTGTCCTATCTAACAGAGTTGGTAGTATCACTCTAACTCCTGGAAGACAAATATACAAGCTGTTTGGAATACTTTGCACAAAGAGGTCAAGACTCAGAAGGAATGAATTTTGAACCTCCTTTTCATGTATGCTCTTTGTCCCACCAACACAGCCTGCAGTGGCAGCTGGTAGGCTCTTCAAGCGGATATAAGGGCTTTCATGGATTGTGATACACCCTCTACAGCTAAGTTTTAATTGAAAATATCCTCCATGTTACCATTTCATCCAGTCCCGCAAACCATCTACCACAGCCTCATGAACCGGGGCTTATGGATGATGCTGATGCCTTCTGAAGAACATGCTGGAAGAGTCCATTCCTCCCATACCATGCAATAAAATCCTGCTAGTGTTAAAACTGAAGATCATCCCTGAAGACGTAATAAAAAAACCCCACCAAAACCCCAATACCATCCATCTGTAATCTGCCCTTCCTTCCATCTCCCAAAGCCATGACCAATTCTGCCAGTTAAGTTTCCCACGACAACTCAATGTTAGTAAACTCATTCCCCCATGAAAGATAGACACAGATACATAAATTCCCCATCCCATTTGCTTGCATACAAACGCTTAGCTTGAACGAAGCAAAACCGCATCCCTGCTGCTATAGCTCCCTCTGAAAATCACTTCTGAGAGCAAAGGTCTCCGACCAGGCCACAGTGGGAATGCCCCACAAGGTGGGGCAAACCCAATTGTAAAGTCGTATCAAACTAAAGCACAGTTCAGATTAAATCTCATTTTACTGGGACCTTCAAACCTCCTACTGGCATTCAAACCGGTCTGGTTTTAGCCCATTTTCACAGCCTCACGCTGACCACCTTAAAAATCGTATTAACCTGATGAAAAGTGCTCCCTAGGCCCTACTTTCTAAACAATACCAAGCTGCTCGTCAGCCCTCACCAAAATGACAGAGAAATAGAGTGATCCTCCTCGTGTGAGTTACAGGCTTTGCCCCTGCCTCGCTGAGGCGGCAAACCCTGCTGGCTTGCTCCTGTTCACACAGCCCTGCACATGCTCAATAACATCATTGATTTTGTTTGTGCAGGCAGAGAGAATCCAATTTTAAAAAGCCACATTGATTCCCACCCATTAAAAACAGAGCAAGCTGCAGTATTTGCTAAATGGATAGAAAAAGACTGAGGTCAGGGTGGAGGGGTGGGAATAATGTCATTACCCTGAGCTCGTTCTGAAGGACGGAGAATTACAAAAACAGACAATAAAATAGTAACCATTTGACTTTATGTTATTTGTCATAGTTTCTAAATTACAAAAATAGCAATTCAACAACAAGGGAGTGCCCAGGCGCAGAGACAAGGGATGCACAACGGAAGGCATCCAAGAGCATGTAGCTGTGATTAGTTGCATTTGGAGCATGAAGACACACACGCACGCAGTAAGAGAGGGCACAGACACAGGAACCAAGAGAGAAGCCCTGCGAGTATCTGCGAGGGTCCTCTCTGCTTTTCAGTTCTTTGTTTTAGCACATTAAACAAACAGAGCCATCGCACAGGTCACCGAGGACCTTCCTTCTGCAACTGTGGCCCCAGCTGCACTGCACACAAAAACTATTATTATTCTCTAATGGCTGCACCTTTTGGACAATGATTCAGTGTTTTTCTTTTTCTCTTTTTGTGCAGTGCCACTTAGTCTTTCGCTTCATTTTATGTTTTATTCGCACACTCTTGAAATCTTCATGTAGTGACTAAAAATTCATGAGGAAGCCTTAAGCAGCAGCCCCCGCTCCCCCCCTTTTTCTAACCATAGTGAGCAGCTAAGTAGGTACTGGGCATATATCGGTGCTGCTGCAGCAGCGAGGGGGTGGGAGAAGCTGTGGGTGGGGAGGGACATGGTGCCGCAGCCCTGGGGGTACTTCCTCATCCCAGATCTAGGACCACGAGCTACAGATGGTGCTAACATAGGGCACTGCGGCTCATCGGTGCCCAGCAAACATATCCCAGAGCACAGACACTCCATGCTCGACAYGGTGGCTGTGCTTCAGCTCAACACTGTGCACCACCCGACCACAAGCCTGCCCGTGCGTTGCAGTCACTCATCTCTTCAACTTCAGTCCGACGATGTGAACAGGCAAGTGCTTGCTAGCGTTAGTGAGACTTTCATAACTGGTCCCAGCTGGTTAGTTGTAACATGCCTTGTTGTTGAGCAACTACCTACTAACACTGTCAGACATCCCCTAGTTGCATAAAGAGGGTTAGTATCACTATTAATTACAGGCTGCCACCAGCCTGTGTCACACTCTGCAGATAAGAAAGCCTTTAAGCTCCTGGTCAGTCAAGGCCTCGGCAAATCTCACGCCAGCTTCAAGGAAAGCAAGCTCAGACTGTAGCCACAGCAGCCTCTTGCCCTTTCTACCACGCTACGGTTCCTGCAGTGCCTCAGTCCTCTCTCCCCTCTGGGTGCCACAGGGTCCGCTGCCAAGGCCAGCTAGCTGCCAGCCCTCCTGCCACCGCGCTGGCCAGCATGCAGAAGCCCTGGCTCACCAGGGAGGTGCAGATGTATGCACATGGGTACATGCAACAAAAGCACAGCAGATGTTTCAAAGCATCATGAAGAAACGTACCTCAGTGGGCCACGCCACTGACGAAAACCGTGACAGCAGCAAATACAATAGTGCAGCATGGCTTCAAGCATAACCTAAAAGCTATGCAAAGCAACGTGGTATCAAGCAAATGCACTGCTCCTGGTGTGGAAGGGAAACACGCAACAATTTGGATCTTTCTCAGGAGGCAAAAACATGGGGGAAATACAATGGAAGTGGCTATTTCGCAAGCTGCTCGAGAATACCAATGGCTCTGATGACTTAAAGTTTGCAACCATCCCCACTCCTCCAGCCCTCACTCACCATTCAATTTGATCTGTGTGATACAGAAAGTCAGGGGCATTTTCTGCAGAAAACCAAGCAGCATCCCCTTCTTTCTGCCCTGTCATTGGGCTGCCGTGACATCTCCCTCACAAAAATAAGGGCTATAGTTATATTCTGCACACAGGATTCTTACAGAACTTAAAACACCATTTTGAAGGCAGTAATCAAATCCTGTAGCCCCAGGCTAAGGTAAAAGCTGTGAGTCTGTCTAGGAGCTAGAGCTCCAGGGCTGGTCAAAAGCACAGACCTTGAACTGGAAATGAGTCTCTTCAAATCCCACGTAACACCACAGAATTGAGCTGAGAGGAGCAGTCCACGTGGCTGTATTGGCCGTCTAGAGCAACTCTGGCCTTTGCCATCCTCGTCTTCCATCTGAACCAACCTCTCATGCTCTGGGTTTGCTCCTGCTTCTTCTCTCTCTCCAACTTCTACTTTGGCTGCCCTTCAGAGCCTGAGAAGGGCATCAAGGCTGGTAGGAAAATGCCCTGACAACTTACAAGTGGGGCAGACACTGCTGCGCTTCTTGAGCTGCTGGGGAGAAGTGGCTGGCGATTCTTCACCTCTCTCTGATGAGGAGGCTGAAGGCTTGGGCTTGTTTAAGGTCCACATAACAGGACACTCCCCACCAAAGTGGGGGGGCTGTCACCTGTGTCTGGACACCCATCTGCCAAACACTGCAAATTGATCCTTTTTCTAAGATGTGAGCTATCTCCCTGTGCATGCCCAACACCTCCGATAACCACACAGGAACAGCAAATACACTGCAACGCTCCAATACCCGTTACCACCATTCCTCATTTTAGTGCAGCAATTCAACACGTGCTTTAATGTGACCCATGCCTCTGGAAGCCAAGAAGGCCATTCACATAAGCTTAAGCTTAGTTTCTTTTGCTAGATCATAGGTACTGATGCTGGAAGGTAATTCTCTAAATCCAACGTAAATGTTTAAAGTTTATTCCCAAGAGATTTATGTAGACATAAATATACAGATTAAAAGCAAGCAAGACTTTGGGGGCTTTTAATTACCTTCTAAAGTAGCCAGGCACATGGATATTTTATCTCTCTTTTGTATCTGCTTTCTTCCAGCTGCATAGTTCAGAGACTTCATACAGATCAGAGGCAAAGTTCAGACTAGCACTGACAATTTCATTTAAAAAAAAAAAAAAAAAAAAAAAAAAGAGAGAGAGAGAATTGTGTTTTCTTATGTTCTCTGCTCTTTTATTGCTATTTTCAAAATGAAGAACAGACCCTATCAAAGTGCTAAGGGCTGAAAACATAACTCTAAATGATACAGGAAACCCAGCTTTGTGCCAATCCATTTTTATCATCTTTGTGGCCATAGTAAAGCTGAGGACAAGAGCTAAACAATAGAGAAAAAAGAATAATTTCAACAGGATTTTTTTGCTGAAAGTAACATCAGTGACAATAACAAGGATCCATTCAAAAGACAGAATGTTATCTTCCAACCCAGTTAACATGCCTTTCTTTCTCTCGCTCATTATGTATCTTACACATCACGCTGTATTTTGGCCTCACTTACAAAGGAATACGTTTGGAGCTGCCACATCTCCGTACACATATCGGCATTGCTAAGTAGAACCCAGCCTGTGCTACCTTTCCCTTCCCTGGTCCCTCATGCACCTGCCAAGAGGAGATACGCTATCAAATGAGCCTCCAGAAAAGCATTTCCAGAAAAGACATGGATATGTTCTGCTTTTGCTCACGTAACCCTCCAGATTCCAGTCCACTAATTTAAGTTGCTAGCAACAGCAGGAGCTGTGTTTTTGACAACTATGGGGATGAGATCGCTTAGGTATGCTTTTATTTTTGATACAGGCCTTCACCATTACTTCCTTTTACCTGTTGAAATCAACTAGCAGTATTTCATCATTAACTTTTTAGCATAGTAATCAGGAAATTCAGCTAGCCTCAGCTGAACCTGTTTACCTTTTAGATTTCATCTGTCCCTCTTAATACTGTTGTGAGCGTCAAAGAAATACTCCATTTTCCTCTTGGATGATTATTCTCTGTTTGCAGTCTCCCACTGGCAAGTAAAAGACTCTTAAACAAAATAAATTGAAACTTTTTTTTAAGCCATCAGATACTCCTTCCATCCCACCACCCTGGACTTTCTTTTGAGTCCACAGCTCTGCATGGAAGCAACTAGTTGAAACACGAATTCTTATGATGGTGGATCCGAAAAAGGCCATCAGCTTTCCTTCTGTACGCCAGCTGTCACATTAACGTGCGTGCTAGCCCTCATAGTTACGTGTACCATTATACTCTATTACCCTTTTGTTTAAGGGCCTCACCCACAAAAATCTTTGTGCATTAGGTGCTGCAAACACAGCCCTGCTTCAGAAAACATGGCATCTGAGAACAGCATAAGGTAAACAGCGACAGACAGCTACAGCTAGACTGGAGAGTACAGGTAGAAAACACGGTGCTGCTCAGCAGTATTACCACGAATGACCTAATCATACAATCTGCAGTTAAAACACAACTCATTACAGTACTGCTCCTCCTGCTGTCAAGTTAACTGAAACATTGCTAACTTTTTCTTGTCTGCCTCTACATGAGCACGAGCATCAGCTGCTGGAACGGACGATTTGCCTTCTCCTCTAAAGGCTTCAGCTGGTGAGCTTCCTGGGCTTGGGAGCTGCACGAGTCACCGGAGTTATCTGAAAACTGTCCCAAGCCTCCCACAAAGGTAGAATTTCAGTGATGACACTATAATACTTTCGGCACTTTTCATGCCTCATCAGGCTTGGGGTACTATGCTCACGCTTGAGAACGTCTCCTTCAAACCAGCTAGGAACGGTAGTGGTTGGCAAAAAGAAAAATAATGACAAAGAGTTAACCCAACTCTTTGAACCATAGAGTTTTTGATTCAGAGTCACTTCAATTAGATTCAGGCCAAATCCCACACATCTACCCTGCCTCCACCCCTGAGCTGGAGCCTTTGAAGACAGACAGTAGGTTTGGTAGTGGGTAGGAGTCTGCTACTCCCTGGCTAATGCAAACCAGCAGATGCAGGGACAGAAGGGACAGAACCTGAACGTGCACCCAAGCACCAATCCCATGCAGTCACAGCAAAATAAAGGCAAAACCTGTCAGCACAAAATAACTCATGTCTGTGCAAGTAGAACAATGGCTGCGATTACTTCTGTCCTTCAATAAGTAGAAGACAGAGGTCAAGCTGCCACTCAGGGACTCACAGATTACTTTCCAGCCCATCGCAAGAGAAGCACGCTGTCCTGATTGAAAATTGGCTATCTCTGGTTCTGACGTCTCCAGATAGCGAGAAGGGTGAAATCTCATCTTCTTTCCTCCCACATCTTTCCTTATATGGGGAACAGCAACTTCCAGGTAGCTATTGCCTGTAAGAGGATTTCTCCTCTGCCCTTCCCCTCTGTTGGTTCCTAGAGCCACTTCCCTTCTATTTATTCCTCTCAGAAATGAGAATTTCTCACAGTATATATATGCCTGCCTCTCTTCTACCTTTTTTTTGGTTTTCTCCTTGTAAAGCACCACAGAATAACCATTGTATGACCTGGCCTAAAAGGCAAAGGACATTTCCTTGACCTTCCTCCTTAAACAGGTAACAGCTGTGGCTCTAACTCAGCTTAAGTCAGGCCACAAGATTAGTGTTTTTCAAGCAAGATAACCACTCTTGACTGCTTGGGAGTTGCTCCTTTTCCCCAGCATGACCTGGTGAAGGAGGCAGCTACTGAGCCCCCACCTGAGAATTAGGTGCCTTTACATTAGCTTATGCTAATTTGAAGCATCAGTGCAGCAAGTGGCTTGAGAAGTTAAGATAGAAACTTTGGGGACTGAAATCACAGCAGCATTCAGGGGTCTGAAGCTGGAGAATGTATAACCCCATACTAATCATAGCATCTTTAAGTAATTTCTCTCTTCTGGTAATGACTCATTCATTTATAAACCAACATCAGTCACTTTTCTAACCTCATTGCCAATAAGCAGCAGAGCAGAAACACTTTCCAATCAGAAAATGCTCTTCAGTATAATACAGCTTTTCAGTCCCACTGCGCTGGGGCCTAAAACTTGTGAACCTAATGAATGCACAGATGTACTCAGTAAGCTTCCTCCATGTTACACTTAAATCTCTTGCCTGCAGTGAGCAAACGTACAGGGGGAGGCAAAAACCTGATAGGATTTAAATATATGGTACTTGAGCAAAGCATCCCTGAAATCCTGTGCAAACTGTGTTGCTAATGCCGCTTTTTCATACTCAGAAGTGCGGATGATGAATCTCACTATTTGTAATTCTTCTTATTTTCAGACTTGGAGCACCGATCTCATGTCAACAGCCCCTCACCTTGTTCTGCTTCTCAGCAGCCACCACTGCCATTAGCCAGCTACTGCCCTGACCCAAACAAATGTTGAAATAAGTGGAGAGGGACATGGAAAATCACACTCCAGTGTGACTGCAGTGCCTTCTCCTTCACTGACCACCTATTGCTGGAGTAACGTCTGTGGGTCACCACAACACTGCTCCTACGAGCAGCCGCTGCTGCTCTGTCATCGGAGCTGAAAAAAAAGAGCACCCTTTCCCCTGCTCCGTTTCCTTTGCACTTGGCGAGGAAGTGACTTGAGTGGGAGGAGAGAAAGGAGAGCAAACACAAAACCACAGAAGTAAGCAACTAGGAGCAGAGACCAAACTTTATGTCTCTCATATACATGCAAACAGCAGACTCTGACTGCAGCCGGCCCTTGTTCTAGCCCCACTAATTGTAGCATCACTCAAAAGTATTGTCGCAGAAGCAACTGCTTGTCACCATACTGAGCTAGGTTATTTCCCAGACCATGCTCTGAGCACAGGTATCTTTACCAAAAGACAGTATGTCTTTTATGTACTACAGAGATGGAGTCTCAAGTGCTACAGCTAATAGCTGCAATAGGAGGGTTTTGATTTCTTTTAGGTAAATAGCTCTTTTTAAGTAAAACAAGCTAGTCATTTGTAGCTGTTTCAGACCTGCCCTGGTACAGTAAATACGAGAGTGACCTTGATTTTTCACATCATTTCACCAGGCTGCAGCCTTAAAGGGACTTACTGTGCTTATAAAGCTTGAGAGAAGAAAAATAGACAGCAGGAAATCCTGTGACAGGCTTGTTTTGGTGATCATGTGAGAGAGATGGTAGCAAAAAAAACCAACCCACCAAAAAAACCCTAAACACAGGAACACCTGTGGCTAACCTGCAAGCGGGGAGACTGGGACTTCCAAGCCTCTCACTGATCCTCCCAGCATTACCAAAATGACTCTGGCAGCGAGTGTAGATAAGGTAGGGATTAGTTTAGGATTCAGCGCTGGGTTTAAAAAACATAAAAGTTCCTGGATGTTTATGTCAGGAGTACCCAGATGACTTCTGGTAGCAGTACGCAGACAGGTAATGGAGTATATTTGCACGCTGCCTCCTCTCTGCAAGCCCTCTCAAAAGCACGTGGTAACTCCAGCTCAGCCGCATTTGAAGCATATTTGTTTCCAAACCAGAAAGCGTTGCTTTCGGGGAGGTCAGCCCCAGGCCTGGGACTGCATGGCACTGCGTTGTGTGAATGCCCACAGAAGGAAGGTGTGCTTAAACAGGAAAGTTGTTGGGGAAAGGGGGTGGAGGGCAAGGGGGAAGAGGAGTGCTGTTCTCCAAAATCGTGTCCCTCCAGAGCTACTGTGGAGAAGCGTGAGGTGAGCTGCCCCGGCGTGGGCAGGACGCCTGTGTCAGAGGCTGAGCCCTGGTCAGCAGCCCTGCCATTGCGGCTCTGCTCCTGCTCCTGCTCTCTGCCCACACAGCACTGCCCGGGCTGCGGGCAGTGCCACTGCGGGTGAATGGGGCTGCCTGCATCCAGAGGGTTGCCTTTCCCTCTGTGGGGATCGCTGACACACTTGAAAGCAGGAGCAGCCTTGGGAAAACACTCTTTTTTTAAAAGCAAATTTGCATTTACCTTCTCCTCCCTGTGTTTTGCTTGCTCTTTTGCACAACTGCCATTTTCCTAAAAGAGGGATCTTTGTTTAGAAGTTCACCTGCTCCCGGTGCTCATCCCCTCACCTGAGACCATCATCCTGCTGCTTGCATTGGTCGCACTGACAATCCTATCCCCTTTCCACATCTCCTGCTAACAGGAGATTGTAACTTCAAATGGGGAAGAGAAACAGCTGGAAATTAGGAACTCCTAAGAAACAAACACTCTCTTTCACGCAAGTATCTCTAACAGTGATGAACAAAGGAAAAGCAATGTGGGAATGACAGGGTATGGTTAACAGGTGGCCCAAAGCCCAGATTTCAGGGTGCTCTTAGGGTCTCTGGTTGTTCCAACAATTAACGGTGAGTATGGCAGCCAAAAATGTTTTTATTTAATTATTATTATTGGTTTTTGTCATCTGTGCTTACTGGGACTTTGCCAACTGGTTCCCTGTGGTGTTTTACCTCATTGGACCATGGCAGAGGTTTTGCAACTCCAGCTGACTGGTGAGGACCAGAGCCCCTCACCCAAGGGGTGGCATCAGCTGATGGAAAACTAGTGCTCCCGCTCTGGTAGCTGCCTCTGGCTGCCTTTCACGTACTTGCCTCTGATCTACAACACCCCTAACGGACTGAGCCCTGCCAGTGGACACACAGGTTCCTTCCTTTCCAGCCACCAAGACAAAACTGAAATCTGCAGGAGGAATAATTACTGTCAGTCCCCCGTCTTTGCTGTACTGGGAGAGGGGACAGAAGGGACTGACCCAGCACTCAGCTGAGACATTTGATTTTCCACCACTCCGACATGGATGAGCCAAAAGGAAGCAGCACAAGACCTCCCCCTCCTCGGGCTATCGACGACTTCTCTTTGCTGGGGAAAGCCTCCCTGTCAGGTTCCTTGCAAACTGCCCTTTGTCACAAATATTCTTGGGCCCAGAGGCACATAACTGGGCATATTTTATACACTTGGTTAATAAATAAACAAAGCCCTCCTGTGACAGCCTTTCCGACTCCGCGCAGGGATGCAGGGCTCCTCTCAGAGCAAGGCCAGCATCACGTGCTGGAGCCGGGCAGGGAGATGCTGTGGCATCACAGGGAAAGGGGCAGATTGCTAACTTTGACAAGATAAAGGAGCTGGCATGTCTGCTCAGAGCAAAATAAAAAACACCTAAGGAAATGGCAAGAAGTTTTCAGTAGAGAAATCCCTAAGGAGACTCCAGTCTGAAGAGATTGTTTAGGCTTAAATATAGGCTTTTCTGTTTTAAATTAGACCCCAGAAAGGGAGTTATTTTGGAATATACAGTGTGTATCTTCTGTTGGATGCACCACAGGCACAACACCGATTTACCATCCCTGCTCCAGGGTGATTTATACACAAGGGAACTTGGCGAAGAACTATCTTTGCTTGAGTTTTGTAAAACCAAAAACTAACCTGGCCTGACTATCACACGGATGGGACAAAGCCAAAAGCTTTCAGCTGAATAGCTGTTCCCTTCCAAGACTTGGTGGTCTGGATACAGTGAAACTGAGATTCAATTAATCCTGGTGTTGCTTTTGCAAAAAAGAATTCTGCTGAATTTTGGTTCTGAAAAAAACAACTCCAAACTCCAAATGTCCTTGGGAAAGAAATGAACTGCTTAAAATAGTATAGCTTGAAGTCTGCTTTCCTCCAAAGCCTTCTACAATGTATTACCTGTTCTGCAAGCCTGTAGTCCTACCAGGCGTGATCATCACTAAGTGAAACTGAGCTTAGACTTCAGCAATGAACTTGGGGGTTTTGCTCCAGTCCCCAGAAGAAACATTCCTCCTCAAACCATCTAGCTATCCTGCTCTTTACCTTGGAGAGGCAGAGTCAGTAAAGCAGTGAACGTTGCAGGTAGGATTGAAACAGACTGGCAGAGCAATGAGGCTCCCACAGCTGCAAAAGCAAAGTCTTGAGATAGAGATGTTTTTGCAAGTCTGGAATGGTGGAAGATTTTGAAATGTAAGTAAGTGCACTAACACTGTTATACAAGGATGTAACAGATGCCAATTCACTGAGTAAACTAATAAGCACAGCCTATCCCTGCTGCCATTACTACTGCCTCATTTAAAGGGCAGTTTTGGCCAGAATGACGCGTGCTCTGAGTCATACAATGGGGAAGAGGTCGTGAATCTACCTTGCTTTGGCACGGCTAGAGGACGGATACTTGTCATGGCACAATGTCCACGTGTGGCAAGACGGATCCAGTTTAGTCCCCTGCATCCCTCAGGACCCACACTCAACCAGCTAAGCATGTACAGCCAGTTAAAAAACACACCTGCGCACAGCCTCACTATATACTCTGTATGGGCAGCTGACAACACGCGCGTAGGCCTTTATGCCTGTGTATTTTCTTGCAGTGTCTGAGACTAGACTGATAAAGATAAACACCTCTTCAAACTGATACTCAGCTTCATTCTCTGTTATCCAAACATTTCATCAAAGGCCACTTACCAACAAGCAGACGTCTCAACCCACAGCCAGACACGCCACATACCAAAGCCTTTTGAAAACAAGGCACCAAAACTACATTTATCCCTTAATAGYGCAGGGGTGACAGCCATTATTTTATATCTGCAATATTTTGCAAATTCTAAAAGACTTAAATCTCGTAAGGTGATTATGCCATTAATTAGTGAAACACACTCATCCCTGGGGTGCAACACAGCAGCTGTTTCAGCTGAGAAGCAAAGAAAAGCCAAGAGGGTAAGGTAGCTTGGTGGTAGTGCCCCCAGGAGAAGCCATCCTGCTCCGAGCGTCCCAGCGCTGTCACCCCACGCTGGGGAACCACTCTGGTTCCAGAAAGGGAGGACCGCAGCTCTACCCACCACCCCAACCAGACCCTCTCCCAGAGGGTACTACCCCCTCTTCCACCTGGGTGCGTGAACGTGGGCTCTAATGGCGGGGGTGTCTGTTGCAGCCTGAGCCCTGCATTTCTCAGGATGTGGGTTTTCCCGGAAAGCTGTTCATACATGGATTATCAACCCAGAAGGGATCTCTGGTCATTCATCCCTCTGACCTCCTGCAAAACGGAGATCACAAAGCCTACCTCAATGATGTCCCCTTCAAACTGCAGCATAAAAAAGAAAAGGAAAAAATAAAATCCCATGAAGATACCCCACGACACAGTGGCTGTTTCAGCTTTTTGATCGGCTGCTCTGTGAACAGGGCTTCATTTCTAGCCTAAGCGTGTCTGGCTAAAACTGCCAGCTGCAAAGCCCCACTCCTGCACTGTGAGCTGGGCAGAGCAGCCCTCCATCGGCAGCTTCGGTTCCTCACACAGGCATCTCCAGACCATGGCTGCATCACCACGTACCTCCATGATCAGGCCTAGGCCGACTCAGCTAGTGATAAGTGACAAGATGAAGGACTACGGTGACTTTGGGGCAGGCTGGGACCACTGTCCCAAACAAGGGGGAACCCTTGGATGGCCACCAGCCAGGTCCTACACGCGCAGGCTAAGGATGCTACATAAGAAACGCTTTGCACCACAGCGAGTTTTGCACCACAGGCTGAAGATGGGTGGAAGGAGGCTGATCCTCTTCACAGCACTTTCCCTTTTAGATGACAACTCTGACCACAGTACTGACAAAATCTGACTTGGCTGGAGCAGCAGCACAAGGAGCGGCCGATGAAATTGGGACGGGGCGGGAGACCCCCCGCACAGCCCACCACCGCTGGTGGGGAGCGGGCAGAGCGACGCGAGTGCGACAGCGCCAGAGCTGCGCAGCCATCGAGGCCAGGGCAGATAACAACGTGCTGGTGCAGAYCTGGTGGGTGAGAGGACCCTAACCCTGGTTCCCAGTCTGCTGTGGGGTCGTTCCCCTTTAGTAAAGGACTCGGGGCCTTAAGCTCTCACAACAGCCATGATGTCCTTTGTCATTTTGGTGCGGAGCCAGTGGCAGGGCCCAGGGTGCGGCCTGTCCCCAYACCCCAGCAGGCTCTGGCTGGTGCTCGTGCCCTTCACCAGAGGCGCAGGCCTGGGGCAGGCACCGGGGATGTGACGGTGCAGCCCTCCCAGAGGGGCACTCTCGGTGGCGAGGGGGAGTTCCTGCAAGGCCCACCTTAGCCTGGCGTGTCCTGCCTCTCTTGGGCCCCTCTACAGTCAGGAATGAAAAATCTGGAGATTTTTCTCCCTCTAGATTCTTCCAGAGAGCACTGGCTTAGCCTGACAGAAATATCCCTGGTGGAACAGAGAGGTCCTGACAAGGTCCAGCAAGGGCCCCCGGGCTGCGCCAGCAGCACAATACCAAGTCCGTTCCTCTCACAAGAAACTGGGCTGAGGGATCCAGTTCATCTTCAGGCCACTTTACATGGCAGCAACAGCAAATTGCTCACATAAAGTCTGCAAGCAGCCCTGGGACTGTCTTAGCTTATGCTGGGCTATGTAGCTATGGGCCAAGAAAGAGCATGGAGTTTGTTTAAAGACACTTCTGTCTTCCACCTCCGGGAGAAGAAAATAGGCCTATCATTTATAGGAAGAGGAATAGCCTTATATTGCTCTGAGAATGAGCAGGATCGCACACAACTTTCCTCACTTGAAAGGATTTGGCCATTACATTCTTGAGAGTAGTGTTAAACAAAAAAAAAAAAAAAAAAGAGGGAGAAGAAAAAGCAAGTTGTTAATAAAATACGGGGACGACCTGGGAATTTGCTCCCAAAAGCTCATGATAAAAAACCTCCAGCTGAGAGCCGACCTCTACATTATATTCCCCAGTGCTCTGCCTTGTCTTTACTTAAATGCATGGGGCAGAGGGCTTCTGTCACTTCTCTGGCATGCCTGCTTAGAGTCTGAGAGGTTTTACTCTGAGGAAGCTTCTCCTTCACCTTCAGCTTAAATGTGCCATTTCTTGAAGTCATCCCCTTGTCTTTTATACTCTAGCAAGCAAAACAAGTGTAAATTAAATGGAAGACACATGAAATCTTTATAAAGCCCTGTGTTTCCCCTAGCATGAAAGTTCCTTCTCTTTGGAGTGGAATGGGTCTTTACTCTGTGCTGTATTTTTCCCCATCAGAAAATGAAGAAAAATATAAATTTTCCTCCTGACTTGAATTTAGCTTCATCAGCAGCCCCCTGCTGATGTAATTCAACCCAATGAGATTTTTCTTTTTCTTATTTTTTTTCCTGGTGAGCTGCTGCCTCTTTTCCCCTCCTCCCATCAATTCAGGCATGGAAAACAAGGGAGGAATTAGACAGACAGAACTTATTATCTAACAAGCTGCAACTTCAGACCAGGCAGGAATAACATTTAAAATATAAAAAGCAAATTTTATCAAGCCTTTTCCTCCCCAGAGACTGCCACAAAAATATTCCCTGTTTGTCGCTGAGAATGAACCATTTTTCTCTTTCATTTCTGCTTTCTGTCACATGTTTCATTTTGGCTGCCCCTTCTGTCTTTCAACTAGGGACCTAGGCTGCTAATGCAGAATCACAGATAACTCAACAACAAAATGCCTGTATTATCTTTTTTTTTTTTCTTCTAGTCTGCCAGGTAATTGCAACCCTAAAAGCTTTTGCATATTTACCACAGAAACATGTCTCTCCTGGAGGATGGGACTGTCATCAGGTAGAATATTTCATTTAATAAGCCTCTTCTGAGGTATAAACTAGGGTTGGGGATTTTTTTCTGGCCTCCTTCAGAGCAAAGGACAAACAGATAAAAATCAGCTGCTGCAATGCTAGACTGTCAAAGTTCCTGTTACTGTGAAAATTAACTCTTCCCAAGCTCAGAGCTCAGGTGGGCTTTGCCACTGTGATGTTTATGAAGTAGGAAAAGGGTCTGTTACCAACTCCTGTTGGTTTTTTGTCCCCAGTCCTCCCCATGTATAAGACAGATTTCTTTCCTATTTACAAACAGAGCAACTACCCTGCTTTTCTGTAACCCATCTGATGAGCTGTGGGTGCTGCCAGGACTGATTTTCATTAAATCAGTCATCAAGAAGGATCACATTTTCCCTCTTCACCCCTGTTTCACAGAATTACAACAACAAAAACATGGCCTGAACATTTCTAAATTCAGCTGTCATCTAAAGACAAATTTCCTTTTTCCATCCCCCTGTTTGCCCCCACCCCTGAGGAAGCAGTAGAATTGCTTTTCTTGGTCCTTGGGGTGTTGAATTAAGCTGACTGGTACCAAAGAGAGGGTCTGGGGAGAACATCTACAGAGAGAGTTTGTGTCTTGGAGTCAAGACAGAGGGAGAGGATGACCTTTCACAGGTTATGAAAAGAGGCTGCTTTGCTGAAACTGTTCAACAGACTGAAGAGGGATATGGCTGGTTCACACGTTTTGCTTCGGGCGTGCCTATGCAGAGGTCAGAACTCCATCCTAGCACATAACATACCTGTAGTTAAAAGCACTGTGAGCAGGAATCGACAGTCCACGACAGGTCCTCAGTCCAAAACCAAATTACTGACAAGACTCATTCATCCCTACCAACAGCTTCCCACATGGAGAAAGGTGTTTCCAGCCTGGCCAGGCTGCCCGCTCACCTGGACCAGAGCCGATGGGAGCCAGCCAGAATACTCTCATTGACTCTAGCAAGCTCCACAGCCTGTGTGAAAACTACTCGTTTGCAAAGCATCTTCTGCATCCATACAGTTTTCCTGTGGGCCAACCTTATTCTTGTAAAGTCCCTGGTTTCACATATGAATAAAGACTGGAAGATACAGCTGAAAGATGGATTGATTGTTTAGGTTAAGGTCTTTCTGAAACCAAGAACCTACTTGCATTGACTTGGAAAAGAAATGTGGACTCTCCAGATCCATCCCCTCTTCTGGAAACAGTCCCAGAGAGAACGAAGTACTGACAGAGGTGAAAGGCTTTCTAAATTGTAACTGGCAAACTCTGTTTTTACAACATTTTATGGTTATTTACAAATTTACAATGGTTTTCAATGCAAGTAAACTCCATGAGGTTAGGACACCATTTTTTCTATCACCAATAAGCCATTCGAAGAGCCATCCCAGTATAGGATCAAGGGATGACTCTCATTCATTTACAGGAATGTAGGAAAATTCCCATAGGTAAAATATTTATCCTAGTAACATTACATGAGTCCAGTCTCTTACCTGTAATACCTGGATTGAAGGTAGGTAGAACACACAGCTTTAGACACATGGCTAGCTGAACCRAAGTCTATGACCTTGACCCTATATGGCTGTCGGGATGGGTCTACCAACATGATGTTCTCTGGTTTGAGATCAGCATGAATCAGTCCCAGGCTTTTCAGCTTCATTAGGGCAGTTGCTACCTGCTGGAGAATTGGTCGAATGTACTTAAGGGGCAAGGGACTGAATTTGTTTTGTTTTAGAAAATCATAAAGGTTCTGCTCCAACATTTCAAAGACCAAGCACGTGTGATTCTTGTGCTGGAAGCACTCGTATGCACGGACAAAGTTGTAGTCATCCGCACTTTCTGTACTCAGCCGAGCCAGGATGCTCACTTCAATCTGGCCTTGCCGGGCATAGGAAGGATGGTTCTTTAGGATCTTGATAGCCACAATCTCATTAGTGCCACGTTTCCAGCATTTGACTACTTGTCCGAAGGTTCCACGGCCAAGAAACTCTAACACTTCATATGTGTTGGTCATGGAACAGAGCACCTCATGTTGCACCAGCTGGTAATCCCCTTCGCTGTTGGAGCCACTGTTTTTGGAGGTGGCCGTGGAGGTGGTGGCGGTGGCTACAGTGGCCCCACTGGCATTGTTCTGAATCATTGGTGGATGCTCTTCGATGATCTGCACGCTGCTTGTGTTCTCGATCTCCTCACTCTTGCGCTTAAGTCCACATTTTTGGTAGGTGTCCAGAAGGCTCACAGTGCTGCGACGCATCAGGTTGTGTGGCCCGCCCAGTGTTTGCCCAGACACTGCAACCACACCAGAAGTGCTGTTGGCGGATGTCACCACGATGTGCCCCGTGCTTGCTGGGAAGATGATGGTCTGTTCGTAAGGGATGCTCGGATTGGGGATCTGGAGGGAGGCGTTGACGGCTGCTGCGGCGGCTGCTTGGGAGGACTGCACGTTCTTGCTCTGGCTGTAGACTTTGCTGTGTGTGCCGTACCCAGTCATATCCCAGTTCGAACTCGGCTCCACTTTCAGTTTCTTCACGCTACAGAAGGCACTTGACTGAAGGGTGTGAGGAGAGAAAACTTGCACATGCGAGGCCATACCTGCAATACAACATCAGAGTGAAACCAAAGTGTCAAGATGCCTTCACCAGCTTTTTTCATTCGTTCAGTGGCAGGAAGGGAAAATGGGATACAGACTTCAGATACAGCACACACACACACAAAAATCAAGTTCTTCCAGAAATATGTATTCMACACAAATAAAATATTATGCTCTAAAATAAATCATTACCCCTGATTGACTTATACTAACAACAACCAAGATTCCTGCTCTCTTGCTCTCCCCCTTCTCATTTTTAATAACAAGAATGTAAATGTTATTTTTACCTCCTCTGCCTAAAGAGACTCCTATTCCCATTGTCTCCAGGAATATATCTAGCTCTCAGGAAGAACTGATGTCAAATACTGCAAAGTATTCTGCCTATGGAGGCCAAATCTCAAATCCTCAGGCTCATCCTATATTAAACAGTTTGGTGGATCTGACTTAAGCCCTCTGTTTATTCCCATAAAACCACTGTGTAGCTTCTGGCCTGCAGAGAGCCAGGATAGGACCAGGAGATGATACACCATGACAAAATGGAGGTGCACAGACAAAGTTGAGGAGCCAGGACAGAAGCAGCAGATGATGTTTCAGGTTGCTTGCCAAGTCTGTGTGTGGGAATCATGCACAATGCTGGTCTGTGCTCAGGGACACTGGAGATGGGAGTTACACAACATGAGCATCACTGTGTGCTCTCAGTTCTCCCAGATTTATAAAATTGTGTTCATCTATTCTTATGCACAGCGTTCATCTATTCTTATTCACAGTGACAATACCATCACTGGAAAGCAGATCCCCTGGAAATGAATGGCATTATTAATGAAGCAACGTACACATTAGCGTGTGGCAGAACTAGGTCCTAATACAACTTTATTTTTTAAGAAAAGACAAAAACCTATTTTACTGCAAGCTTATTTGGTTCTAGAAGAGTTAATGATCTTCTACATCTTTATGAAAAAAAACCCCACCAAACAAACAAAAAAAGAAACCCACAACCTCATCACCAAAGTGAAAATAAAGTATCACTGAGACAGACTTACTGAAGGATTCTGAGTAATATTCCACTGAAACAGAAAATGCTCCTATTCAGAAAAAAAGACRTGGTCCACAGAGAAGAGGACATCTAAGTCATGACTTGCTGCCAGCTTTCCCTGCCCAGGGTAGGGATGGTCCTGCTGGGGCAAAGGTATTGTGAACGGCACGAATCTATGGGGATTCCTGAGGAAGGAGTCAGCGCCCAGCAGGAGTTAAAGCAGAAAGGCACAGCCTCCTTCACCCTTCTATCTGTCGTCAGTGTTTCTTTTTAATAAACCAGAATGACTAGGGAAGAAAAAGACAATATGCTGAGCTGGCACCGTTGCTGAATTATTAAGCACAAACATAACCTTGACTTGTTTTCAACTTTAAAAAGTTAAAAGCTGAATGAATGCTTCAGTGACAAAACCAAAACAAACTCCGCAGTGCACATGGATGACTTCCTCATGTGGAGACCTGAGAGTATCTAATACTTGGCTCCCTTTCCTAAAAGAAACCCATTCTCCACTAGTCCATGTTGCTCTTCAGAAGATTTTCTGGAGCTCATGTGTACACATACACACTCACACACATGCATGCATAAACATATACACCCATATAGAAAAATACAAACGTTACTCCACACTTCCAATGCTGAGTAGCATGGTCAAGCAAACACACATAAACACACCCAACACCCATTWTCCAGTTAATTCCCAGCACCCCAAAGCCCAGGAACTGTGCAGGAGAGGGGCGCTGTGGCGAGCCAAAAACCACTGTACGTAGCTATACAGAAGTAACCAGCAAAGCAATCACTCCAGTCTGCTTCAAGACCCCCACCTTCATCCCTGCCACAGTGATGAATTTATGAAGACAGGGCAGACGCAGAAGATCCCTATCAGGACACATGGGGAAACCCTCACCCCTGCTGGAACACGCAACSCAAAACCCCACTAACCCCGCTCTAGCAACAAAGCCCTGCAAACCACAGCGTGCCCTCCTTTGCAGATGCGACCCCTGGCTTTAATGTCATTTCTGATGCCGTTTGCTGCAATTCATATCAACTCCCCCCCACCAACSTCCTTGGCAGCAATTCCCAAGGTCCCTGCGACTGGGTCCTTGCACCCCTCCCAGCTCCCTGCCCCTCTAAGTGCTTTCTCTCCTCTCTCCTTTCCATGGGGCGATGATGTTGCCACGAATGCTGTAGCACGTGGCAYACAGCAAGCTCGGAGAACCGCAGCAATATTACTCAACTTGTCATCTTGGACACAAATATCGTATGTGAGTGAGCCGAAACTGTGTTTGTTTTTCCACTGATTAAGAAGAGTCACGGTGTTCCTTCTAGTACAGTACCGACCTGCCTGGAGAGTGGKGTTGGTCTGATGTATGTTTTCCCCCTGGACGCGAATAATAAAGCAGATGTAATTGGTAACATATTGTGGACCTAGCAGAGGTGTAATTTATAGCTTTATGGCTTTCATTCCATGGTGTGCTTGAGCAATATCTCTTCATACAAAATAAAAAGGGAAAAAAAGGATTGACGCATAACAAGGAGAGAGGTTCTTCTCACACGCTCCTCTAAAGATAACACCAGAAGACCCAGGCACCCCAAATTGAAGTCAGGGATGTGAAGCGCAGCAACTGCGACTTTCTCAGTGMCGCTGTAAAAATCAGGATAATCGCCACCATTAAGAGACAGACTTTCAACTGGTGCAAACTGGCAGGGCTCCAGTTGATATCAGCTGATGCTAAAAACAAGGTCAGCAGTCACTCAACGTTGTCAACGTCAGATGGCCGCCTGTGYCCCTTGGTGAAACGAGTTGTTGTTAGGGACTGGTTTCCACATCAACAACCAGCCCCTTGCTGTCCCTGCAACACTGCTGGCAGCCTCAGCAGGGGGGCAGGAACAGGGGACAAACACTGACCCACCCTGGTACCCCAAAAACAGAGGGGGTGGAGGAAGCAGGGCTGTCTTGTGGCTAAAGGGAGGACTTTGGGCTCCTCTGCTGCCACTTCCACGCTCCTCAGAGGTTATATCTCATTGCAGGAGAAATACCTTTTTTCCCCTAAAAAAAGAAGTATGAAATCTTGCTTCCATCCAAAATTATTTTCTCACATTTGAGGTTTTAGGGGCACACATTGTAAGGAGAATTACTCGGCCAGCTCTTCAGCATAGTCCGATACCAAGAAATTACAGGCTGATTGACAGCTTGGTGATGGGAAAAGAAGGCTTCTGCAGCAAAGTCGTTTTTATTGCAAATTTGCCTGTGCAGCTAATGTGAGAAAAACACAACTCTAAATTTCCTGAGGACATTAYCTGTGCTGGTGGCATGTTCGTTTTTTTAAAAAGGATCTTTACTCCATGGCAATAGCAGAAATAGTAATAAATGTGAATAAAAGTTGGACGGTTTGTTACCAGCATCAAATTCCTCATTACAGCCTGTAATATGGTTTACAACTTCAGCCTTTTGATTACATAGGCCAACAACAGCTTGCCACAATGTTCGTGAAGAAACAAGCCAGCAGTAATGGGGCGATCCATGCCAGCCAAGCCCTGCGACAGCGATGCTCCCTGAGCATCCCCCAGAGCCAGTCTCTGGGGAAGGAGCATCCTCACTCCTGGAGCCTTGGAGAGACGGAGGGGCCATAAGCCACGGAGGGAGAGAAATAGGTGGTTTCACCTGGGAGAAGTCCTCTTGAACTCAGGTCTGCCAAGAAACCTCCTGTGCGAGGCTGGGCCTTTCTTGCTGCCTCCCTTTGACCCAGGAAGATCCTAGCAGACACTTCGCCATGTTTTGCGTGGGACAGCCTGAGGCTGGCCCCTGTTTCCTCCCCTTTTTGCTCTCCGACAGCAGCAGAGGGGGTGAGGATGCTCAGGACTAGCAGCCGTGCCCACTGAGCGCTCCCGCTTGCCTGAAGCCTGGCTCAGCAGCCCCACCTGTGCTAGCAAAAGCTTTGGCTGGACTAAGGCAAGTGGTGACACGGACTGAACCCTCCTGGGCTCAGGCTTGGTCCCTGCCTTGGCAGGGGTGCAGGGCAGCCTCCCGCAGCCCCAGTTAGCCAGTCAGGCTGCAGCCAGGACTCCGCAACAGCTAAATACAAGACCTGAAGAGTGCAGGTCTAATTTTTATATCACTCCTGCGCATGGCAAATCTCTGGGCTGGGAGCAGAATCAAGGTTGTGCACCATGCATTAAATAAAATTGATAGTTCCTTTCTTTAATAATGAGTTTTAGTGTAGCCATTTAAAGCTCTCACACAATTGACAGTAACTGGATTTAATGGGGCCTCCCCTGTCCTTGATACGACTCACGTAACTCCCCGTAGCATCCACATGAGCTGAAGTTATGTAGTGTGCAGCCAGGGGACAATGTTAAAACAGCCTGAATGGCTTTTATTAAAAGACTTGACTTTTTTTTTTCCTGAGAACTCCTCCCACGTCAGCTTTCACTTAATAATAATTTAGCAGGTGCTATTTACAATTCAGATGGCCCTCTTCTGCATGCATATACAAATCATGCAGCCGCCTCACTTGTACTTCCAATAGGTTTCAGGAAAGCAAATGAGGAAAAGTTCCCTATCCACCCACCTCACCCCAAAGGGCAAAAAATACACTTTAGGGACTAAAGAAGGAACAGTTTGAAAGTCACTGATGTTTTCTTCTGCTTTACTCCTAGCACTTACTGCTGATTTATAAACGTGGCCTTTGCGGTGKCAAGAGACCAAGCCCCTGCCCTGTATTAAGTAGGCAGTAAGACCTTTTGCAGTACCTGCAGAGCTGCCAGTGCACTGTAACCAGAGACTGCTTGCTGACTGCCGCCAGAACGACAGTGCCTGCTTGAAAAATACCGTCGAAAGCACATGGCATGTGTTCAGCATATAAATGATGCACACAAGACACTCCTGAAATAAATATCTTCCACTTCTCCCCRGAGAGGCACAAGCCTGCAAACTCGTATGCATGCCCGGGTTAAGAAGGCAATGAAAAGGGGATCTGCTGGGTATGGCTAATGTATTGCACCTTCAAAATAGCTGTGTCTCAAGCACAGCGCTCTTCTTCACGGCAGCCTCTGTGTGGCCCCTTTTGAGGCATTGTCCCCAATACCAGTGTGCTCTTGGAACCTCCTCAAAATTTATGTCCCTGGAGGCTACACAAATTCCTTCCCTTGTGCTACCGAATGTTTGGAGACAACCTCAAAGTGGAGTTCAGACCTCAACAGCCTCAGCTCCTTCCTGTTCCTGGTGAGCAGAAGATGTCAAGGGAGCCTTCATTCCAGGTGAAAATCTCCCTGCCTTCCTGCTCTGCTTTTCCTGTCCTGCTAGTAAAACTGTCTCGTCCTAATTAGTAGTTTCCTAAATGCTTATGTAGCATGCGGCGGTTCTCAAAGATGTGACAGAGCCYGTCCCCTGCACTGCTCCAGACCTGACTTCACATGGCTCCAAGCTGCCACGTTTGAACCATGTCTCACAGCCAGAAAAAAAGCAAGACTTTCCAATGCACAGAGTAGCTGTAAACAAAACCAACCAAAGCCAAGCATCTTTCTACCCTCCCCCCCCAAAAAAAAAGCACGTCTCCCACTGCAGTGTGACGCCCAGGGAGCTCTGATCCCAATCACCTTCACACCCCATATTCCCCTGCCACCCCGACTGCCCTCCTACACATCCCTCTCCTGCGTTTATAGTATCACCAACGCAACCCTGCTTACTATTTCATTCTCCACACCATGACTTTCCTTTATAGATAGGATAAAAGTTAGCAACCAGGACCACAGTTAGTACTCTTGGGCATGGGGGGGTGTAGGCAGTTGCTCCCTATCACGGCCTGAGCAGGTTATTTTGGCATGTGGCTCAGGATATGTTATCTCCTCCCCGAAACCATCTTTATCCCTTTCTTAACTCTCCCTTTTAACTCCTTAAATCCAGGGCAACTTGCCTGCTGGGTACTGAAAGCTTTCTCAGCTGACCAACGCAAAGAGGACCCAGTTAGGAAAACATCGGGGACACCTTTCTCTGGGTCAGCTCTGTCCATCCTGCCCCCTTCTCTGAGCCTCCAGCTCCACCACACCCACACAGGAGGTGCCCGGAGAGGCAGTAAGGGCTGGCCGGGGATGCTAGCCAGCATCGCTTGGGGAGCAGGGCAGCTGGCAAGCCCAGGCTCAGTGCCTATGTACCGATGCAGGCTGAAGGCTGGTGAGATGGTGCACACCCGCTTTCCCTTCCAGGACATCTCCAGTGGTGGGGTTGGTGGGAGATYGGTGCTCTCCGGTGCACAGACCCTGCAGAGGCAGCATCTCTTTTCCCAAGGCTATGGCATGGACACTGCGAGATGGGCAGAGCTATCCATGCTGCGTACACTCTGGGAAGCATCCCTGCCACCCCAGGTGAGAGCTGTCATGAGTAGCTCGGGGGGAAATGGGCTACCCAGAGCCCTGGCGTGTCCCACACAGACCGAACGAGGCAGTACCACCTCGGGCCAGACCCTGCACCAGAGCCTGGAAACATCTAGGCTGCTCCAGCCCCATCCGTCCACGCTTGCCACATCTGGCGGGTCACTAGACAATGTCGTGTGGGCTGGATTTGGACCGTGGGCAACCACTTAAATAAGCATGCTATACATCTGAAACACCAAACTCGTAGGAATTAGTGAATACAAGGCATCACCAGCCACAGATCTCCCTTTGAATCATCTGTGCTGTCTTTTATTTTGTCTCTAAAGGCCTAAGTCAAGTCCCTGCAATATCAAGCCTTTCCTTCAGTGCCCAGTGACCACAATTTCACATCTCACCAGTACAAAACTCCACTCTTCCATATCCACTACAAGCCACAAAGCCCTACTATTAGATATCTTCTGTAATCCAGAAACATCGCAATTCTTATTAATCCTTTTGATGTGGGTTCAGGTGCCCACAAGCCTCAGTAACAAGCTGTGGGCTCCTCCGACATATTCCTGGTTTTAGGCACGTGAAGCAAAATCTCAGGGACAAACACATACACTTACATTTATATCCTTGATTACACCTCAGTGAAGGATCCTTTTGGGGTCACCTCCATCTCCCACTTTAATGAATTGCAGCAATGACAAGAGATATTACAGATTTCCTCAGTAAATCATGTGACTAGTTTATGTTTCACATTATAGTTAATTAGCAATGCAACACCTGAGAACACAGGTTAAAATATTCCTCACCAGAGGCTTGGCTGCCTCACTACTTCCCTGCAGATGCTGCAGCCACTGGACCTGACAGCAATTTCCAGATCTTGGTGTGAGAAGGTCCAGCAGTCAAGTCCATGCTCCCCTGAACTAGAAGGTAACCCCTAGATGGTACCTTCCTAGGGGAAAACCCAGCACAGTTGGAATAGTGCAAAACTTCTCTCCAGGACACCTCAACGTCACTGAGCAGAAAGCAAATGAAGGCAGCAAGCAAATACATTTGATAGGCTACAGCCTTGACAAAACAGAGCCAGACCCCAGTAAGTAAACCCCCTTCAGCATACCTGTCAAAGCTGACAGGAAGACTGTCACCTCTACGGAAATCATGAAATGATGCGGCAAACGCTCTACCAAGACATCAAAGTGCTCTCCAGACATAACGTAAGAAACCTGGGAGTCCACTGTGCCCATGGCAGGTCTCAGCGGCTTGAGAAGGCAGATGGATAGCCCTGCCAGATGTACCTTGCTGAGCAGCAGTCCTCCTGAGCCAGGGAGTGAAGTCTCCAGCTCCTGTGATGACTTCTGGAGTCSCAACAGCAAAATGAGGCAACAGAAGATAAAGACAGAGGCGGCAGCAGCACCTGAAAGCCTTCAAAGTCTGCATGAGAGTGCAAAGAAACTTATGCACAATATCAGTGTAAAGACGTTTTAGGAAAGTGGGTGTCAATGAAGTCAGGAACAAGTTTTACAACCAAACACTCAGTACTCCCAAGGGCCTCGGAGGAGAAGAAAGTCTGCTCTGGAGTCACAGATGGGATGAGAAAAAAAAGAACAAGATGAAGTCAGACAGGCGGGATCAACAGAAGCCCTGCTTTGAAGCTTTATCTTTGGAGGACACTGAAGGATGTCTAAGAAAATGCTTTGCCAAAGAAATCCCTCTTTCAGTTTTCTCAGAGAGAGGCCCAGCAGAGCTGAGGCACGTGCTGGGTGCCTGGCTGGGGCTGTGCTTCAGGCTGCTGAGGGACCCACGAGCAGCACCACATCTGCTTAAAGAGCAGGAGACCATGGTAACACCCGCAGCACCACTCAAAACAAGGCATGTCACACTCAGGCTTGTATAATCCCGTGCTTAAATGAGCTCCTGAAGTGCTGGGAACGGCCAAAGGAGATGGGGAAAGCAAGCTACCAAGGAATGTTTSGTGGCTTCTCCATCCTGAAGCCAAAATGGAGCCAGAGGAGCCTAAAAGCAGTTACTCAGATCAATGTGCCAGGTAGGACTGTCTGGCAACAGCGTACGTGTTCTGGCCACCTTCCCCCCTCTCATCATATGTCCTCCATGGAGGCTAAGTGGAACAAACTTTAACCACGGMATTTCTACAGCACCCTAAGTTCCCTTTAGAGAGCTATACAAGATAGCCTGAGCAGTAAATACGAAACTGGCCAGGGCTTGCCTTCCAGTCCAGTTTAGCACGCGTGTGGATCCATACATTTAACCTCCAAGSAAATCTGTAATGCAAGAGCCTCTAGGTTCTCACAAGCTCCATCTCTGATTGCTACTTGCTGACAGAGTTGCACCCTGAAAGCAGAACTGAAAAAAAGAAGGATCTCGGCATGGCTCTGCTTTCCAGGCAGCGTGGGTCAAGTCACTCAGCTGGGTCACTTCAGCTTCCATCTTCCAAACAGGGGTTGACAACCGCATCCCCATCTTACAGGGGAAACAYAGGACTTCCTCAGTTCCTGACCCCACGTCCTACAGCCTTCACTGGCCACCCCACCTGGCCCTCTGTGATGTTAGTTCCCGAGAAAGGGTGCCAGGGCCTCTGGAAAAGGGACCAAAACAAATCAGTGTTTCCCTCTGCTGCCCTGGCTGTGCCCCCCTCACCCAYGCAGCACTGGCACACTTGTGGCTTCCCACAACTGCCTAGTGGAAAAGATATTTTGGCTTTTTCCACCAGGTCTGCCTCCCCACCTGGATGACTTCCCACCTGTAAATATTAGCTTTGTAATGTCAATGACTCCAACTGGCCCGCAAGTGTGCTGAAACCACAGGGAATGGCTGGCACCTCGCATACCTTACTCAGTTAGAAGCAACCCTACTTGTGAAGGCAGGGCATGGGCAAGGTTCGCTGGAGTCTCAGGCTGAGCCTCTGACTCCTACAGGATTTTTCCGTAACTGTTTCATTTGCAAAGAGGCCATTGCATGACATTCAGCCCTTGCTTTGTTTATGAAAGCTGAAACTCAGATCAAGCGCTAACTGGGCTGAAAAGGTCAGTTTGCCTGTTCATAAAGTCCCTCCCTTCATTTCATTTCCATCAGGATACAGACCTGTTGGAGAGAAACAAGCATCTAGTGAGGTCTGGATAAAACACACAGGATTTGGGCTGCAAAGGAAGACGAAGATGCGAGGAGAAAGGTGGGGAAGCTGGGCACAGGACTCTGCCAAAGCAGAAAATTGAGACAGACTGATTTGATGACCTCCCAACTATCCCAAAGCCAGGGTTAACTATGTCTCCTCCCTTCTGGAGCAACATCTGCCTTTCAAATAATGAAATCCAAAGACAGGATTTACAGCACCCTCATACATCAAGGGCTACAGGGTGTTTTAGGAAATTAAGAGAAGGGATAGTGCAGGTTAATCACCTGACCTGCACTTTAAGTAGTTAAAACAATTAATTCTGTAAATAACCTGTCATCACACAGACACACAAACACACACCCGCACAAGGAAAAGCCCTTCAGTTCCTCAAGGAAACACATGTCTTGAGCATGAATTTTTCATCCTCTCTTCCAGACGTTATCCTCCTCATCGCTCAGGGCCAAGAAAACATCTCCAAAGTGATGGCCAAACAGCCAGAAACCTTTTTTGCTGTCACCCATGGCGTTTGATTTGCATTCCAAAATAAGACTATAAAACCAGAAATGTATGACATGAAACGGGCCGGGGCCATGAGCACAGCTCAGGACCAGAACGAGCACAAGTAGGACTGAGCCATCCARCCCAAACCAAAGACTGCTGGGGAGACAGAGGGTTGAGGGTTTGGATGTAGACTCATTTYTCCTCAAAAATCCCCATTCAGTCACCTCTTTAATTCACAGGCTGCTGCACCTGAGAAGAGTAACCCTGTAGAAAAGTGCCACTTGTCTCTCTCAATCCCTTCTCCTTCGAGAGTGGCGAGTAGCTCACAGGAGACCTCGGTGAGAGGGAGCTGCAGCAGTCTCCATGGGAACATGGGGCGTTAACGGGTGTATCCTTGGGAACCCCGGTGACTGCGATGGCTCGGAAATTCCAGTGATTTCTTTTGCTGTATTTGAGGTTGTACTGACCTCTGTCACACAAAATACATGGTCRCACTCAGGCATACATAGACATGCAAGCACTTGCACAGCCAGAGGATGACCCACAAAGGCAATGGATCTCTTCTCCAAAAGAAATGAGTGATGCTGCCCAAAGTGATCCCACAGAAGTGCCTCTGGATGCCTCCCTGCCCCACTGCTGGCTTGCTGCTGGGGCTGGGGGCTGGCAGTGCATGCCTGATCTCCCACTGTCTTCACAGCAACTTTCTTTTTAAGCAAGGTCTAATAGGACAGAGGCCAGTTCAGCATGCAGAGAAGAAGCCTGTTTGGCCAAGGAAGGACAACCTAGGTGATGCAGGAAGCTCTTGCTAGCACAGAAAGAAAACCTGATTTAGGCATGGGGATAAACTACATGAAGGATTTCAGAGCCTTGAAGAGTAAACATCCAGGAGCTCAGGAAAGGATATCTACTTGAGGAAGAAGGCTATAAGGCCCTCATGCGCGATGAAGAAGCTCAGGGAGACCAGTAACTGCCTACTCCCTCTCAAAGCTCTAAAAGAAAAGAAATAAGAGCAAGGGAAGTCATTAAGAGAAAGAAAACAATAAAAACCTCCACCTGTATCAACAGCACTCCCTGGCTACCATCAGTCTCTCCCCCAGGTTTCTCTTTTGTGCAGGATATGATTATTTATTGACATATTTATTTACTCAGCTCTACAGTGCTTAACGCCATGGCTGCTGGGATTCTTGCGCTGGCAAGACTAGAGCATGACAGAAGAGGAGCAAAGCTGAATCTGGAGATCCAGTATAATACATGCCAAATGCCTTCTGCAGTGCAGTCTGAGGCATGCTAACACTGTGATGGGCTAGAAAGGGGGACCGAGCTTCAAAAGCTGGCTCAGGCGGAGAGAGCCCCACAGCCAGACTGGGCRTACATGCTCCTCTTCAACCAAGAAAGAGAAAGCAGGTGATAGCTTCGGTGGGGTGTACAGTGAAAGACAACCCTTYGTGTAACTTTGCTCCAGATCGCTCAGTGCTTTCGAGACCCTGAACAGCACCCTGCAGAGACACGGGCACCTGAGCACGCTTCACACCTATGCTATGTACGCGCCTACATATGACTGCACTCACTCTTCGCTACCAGTAACTGCTGTGAGGCACTCACAGGTATGGCACAATTGCTGAAGCCAAACCTATAGAATCAAAAATCCATGTTAGAAAGGACAGCTGGCTACAGATGACAGACTAGCTAAAGGGGCTGTCAGGCCTCCTTCTCATCCATGATCCTACGTTTGTGAACTGACATGTCGCTATGCACTTACCCCATCTCCTCCGTAACCATCTTTTTGGCACTATTACAGCTGTTTTGCAGCCATGCCCTTTCAACCCAGAACACTCGACTCTCTGCTTTTCCTACAGCAAGGAAATTAGAGGAGTCAGCCTAGATGGAATGGGACGATGAGTTCAGAATAATCAACGCACCGGTGATATCGCAGCCAAGCTGTCCACAGTCACACCTATGGATTTCAACTAATGATGAAAAGGAAGTCTGGCCAAACTGAGTCACAGGGAAAGAAGAGTTTCTGGGAGAGTAAGCTCTGTATGATTTTCTCACAAGAAGCAAATACACCRCTGTTTCCACAGGATCCAGAAAAAACAAATTAGTAACATCTTGTGGTCAATTACAAGAGCTTTCAATAGGTCTAGGAGAACCTTGGGCATCTTAGCTTTGTCTAACTTAGGAACAACTGGGGAAAAAAATGGCCTGGGGTGGGCCTATGGTTGTTGGTAGAGTGATTGTGAGAATCCTAGTAAATGACGAGAAGGGGGAACTGCCAAAAAACCAAAACCAAAACCAGCTAGGGGAATTTAGTACCAAAAGTCCTGTGAACTTTCATCAGACCTTATGCACTCAAAACTCACAGAGAGCTTTCCAATATTCATATAGATGAAGAATAAGAAGAGACTGGAAATTAGATTCAGCAGAAGTACAGTAACTGGGGAAAGAATTTCAGTGGGAAGGGGTGAGTTTACACCCTATAGAAATACCCAATTCTTTCGATGTTTGCAGTACTCCTTTGTGGACATACTCCTTGGGTTTGGTCATTTTTTGTATCTGAAAATAGCCACGCTTCCCTCTTTAGTCCTTCCTGGGCTCATGGGAGACTGAAATGAGTCACCAGAAGACCAGCTGAGTCATCCAGCTGAAGCTTGGAAAGCGATGCAAAATTGGTCATCACATCCACGACTAAAACGTGAATGACGGCAGCCCTCCTAGCAACCAACCAGCATTAGCAAGAGTTGGAGACCACTGCCACTACGAGCCATTTTTTTAGAGTATCATCAAATCTTAACAAAATCTATTTTGATATGAATCTCCCTGAGGACCAAATAACTATGACCTTTTAAGAACACAGGTCCGTATTTCATTTTTATGTCTATTATCTTCAGAACAAAAGRAAGTGGGGCAATTGCTTTTGGGCACCTAAAATGTATTTACCTAACAATTTTTTTATGGTGATTACAAAAGTTTAGTGAGTGAATTCAGTGTTCAGGACAGTGGGTGACTGTTAGACCTGTCCTGAGGAGCTGGGCACACTGTGAGCAGGTGCGGTACAAGCGCCCTTGCCCCACACATCACTCGGACAACAAACCACAACCTTGCATTTGGGCACCAAACAAATGATGCTGACCCTGACCGGCTGCCCAGCCCTCCTGAACCTGCTGTCGATCAGCACACCCCGTCAGGCACATCTCTGACACACCTGAACAGGCTAAAAGTGCCGAGTGGGACCTCAGTCTTACAAACGTTAGTCACAGGCGTGAAGTTTAAAACAGACGTATTTATACCAGCACCTACAAAATCAGCATCCCGCAACACAGAGCTCGCCTTTATCTCTGTCCCCCTTTACGGAAATCTGGCAAAAACAAAACAAGATGTAGCTGAGTGACAAAAGCCACCGAGGGCCAAGGAAAGCCCTAATATTAACTATTATGGAAATACTTACTTCACAGAAGAGACAAATAAAAGGGAGAAGATGTAGCTCTAGAGCAAAATGAACAGTAGGTAGATCTCTAGGGTAAACGCCTGTTCTCCCTCTGCTGTCATGGAAGAGCAGCACTAACTTGGAAGGGCTGGGTCACGTTGCACAGCTGCTCAGGGAAACCCRTCTCCGCGCAGCTCGCTGTTGCCCTGCGAAGCGCATGCCACACGCTACCACCGAGCCAAGCATGGGGGGCTCCAAGCAGCAAGCAGGGGACAGCACGTGTGGAGATCAACGGTGCAGGTCCCTCTGTGGCTCACCCAGAAAACCTGCTGGCTTGAGGCCCCCGACCACACTCCTCTCACCTGCCCCAAACAGTGGCAAATGGCACTGAGGGACCGCATACGAGATGGCACCAAACAGATTTCATGAAACTGTTCTAAATTTCCCAACTAATGATGTCACTCCTATTTTGTCTTGGTCCTTCCCTCCAGCTCATCCCTGGGTTTCAGCAAGGCCATGATGCATCCACCTTGCTGTGCCTCCGCTCCCAGCCCTCTGCACTTCTCTCCTTTTTCCTTGACCAAAAAAAAAAAAAAAACACCACCAAGAGCTGAGAGGTTCAGATGGGTATCAGTGACTGAAGGACCCAACAAGCCAGCGTAATGTTTGAACCTTAGGGAAGACAGATATCAAACAGAAGCAGGTGTAACTGGACATCTAGTCTTTTAAAGGCTCGGTGGTAGAGACCGACTCTGTTCAAATGAAATGATAACTTACTCCATGCTCTGCAGGGTCAGAAAATAAATACGAAACTGGATCTTGGCAGCACCAGTAGATCCCAAAATTGACCCTCCCGCTTTCTGCTCTGCCTGTTCCAAGGAACACACTATTCCTGGAGGAGTTTTAAAAAACAAAGCCCAAGCAAGTGTTCTCATGTCCTCTCCACTTCCCAAAGCCAACGCAAGCAGCTTGCTTGAGTGGCCCTCCCACGCACAGCACCCTCTGAGTCCTGGCACTTGCTCACAGCCCAGCACCGGCACAATGGGCTGCCCTGGTACCAACCACGAGCAGTGCAGCAGACGCAGTGTGCAGCTCAGCACATGCGAGCTACAATAAACTTGTCAGACTGTGCAAGACATGAATCATATGGATTGCCACAACAGCAACACAGCGTGTGCAGCCCTGCTAAAAAAACAAACAAACAAACAGAATTCCTAAGACATCCCAAAAGACAGATGTAGGTAAACGGCCACTCTCTTGAGGCTGCCAGCATAGTTATGCTACAGGCCTTGCCTGAAAAATATATACCCTCCTGACTTGTGACACTTCAGAAATGCTTCTGCATGGCTGTAGCGGGGAGCCAGGGGAAAGCAAGAGTAACACTCAGCCTCTTCTCACTGGGAACCTGGACCCTGACCAAGCAGACGCCTGGGTTGCCCGGGATGCCGGAGGTGGGAGAAAACACTTGTAGCAAAGGCTGCTCATCAGTCACTGAGGGCTGTGGCTGCAGAGTTGCTGAGGGTSTTTTGGAAAACGCATCTCCAAGTGCACTTAGCCAGCTGGAGGTGCTGCCTGTCTTACACTGGCAGGGAAGTTATATTGGAGAAACAGTAATGCCTCTTCCTGCTCAAGGTCCTCCTGGAGTCCTTGGTGCAGCCACGAGACTGAAGCATGGACATAATGCTACAAGTGCATCTGAGGAGTTTCCATGCTGCCCCTACCCTTCAGGGTAGCTTTTGGAGTGGATGTGAGATGACGGCTCCATCCCTGCTTGTGGGCCACCAGGACATACTATTCTTCAAGGCAACCAACAAATGAACCAGTCACTAATAACTAGACTTTGGATATCTAGTTATATCTAGCTATAGGATGTGTATGGATGTACATATATTTTTCACTTGTATCACTGTGATATGGTCAATGGGGACATTGACCATTTCACCATCCTGTTTCCCCCCCTGCTCTTTAACGATCTCACTGTGTCACCTCTTAAGCCACAGTCCTTCGAACACTTGCAGACATGCCTCACCTTCTAACCAGCAACTGCAAGCCTGTGACCCAAGAGATGAATCAGGCAGACAAAAGCAAAGGGGAAAGGTGCAAGGCCAGTTTGTTTGCTTTTCCTGGAGGATTCAGGCCAGAGACTTCAGCTTCTCCAGGTCAAGACAGTGTCTGCATCAGAAAATAYTCTGTAAGTTCTTCATTTAACTGTTCCCCTTGGGCAGCCGGCTAGACCCTCACACTACAGGCACGTGGGCTTGTGTCTGAGTTTAAGCACATGAATTGTCTTAACTGACTTCAGCAGGACAACTCAYGCATTGAAAGCTAACCACATGTGTAAGCGTTAGCAGGATCAGGGCATTAGTGATCTTCCCTTGTTTTCTGCAAGGGGGTTTGTGTAGKAAAAAAAAGCAAAAAACCCCCACAAAACTTGTGGATACAGTTCAGGTATCCGAGTCATACTTGAATCTGAATTAAACTCCCCTCTCCAACTCTCATTTTTTTAAAAGTAAGTGATTTTCTACCAGTTAAGTATTTCATCTGCTGTTAACTGATTTCAAAAGAAATCCTGTGGAAGGTAGAGTCCCCAGCACCCATGCCCACCCCAGAAGCTGCACACTCTCAGAAGACCTACACAGGCATTCCGCAGGTTTTCTTCTCCTGGATTTCCTTGCGGATTTTTCCTTCCCTTCTTTCTTCATGACTAGCAATATGCAACACACTCTCTGCTCTCGGCAGAGTTTGTCTGCTGCTGCTGCACATTCTCCACCTGGAGTGAAAACTCCTCTTTGTGACACCACGTTGTCACTGCAGCCAATGGTGATGTCACAGACCAAGTATTGTGACTTCAGCTCGAAAAGCAGCAGCGGGAGCAGATGAACTCCGAAAACAAAGATATTGTTTTGGTGTAAACAGCCTTCACAGAAAAGAGGGAAAAAATTAAAAAAAGAAGTATATATAAATATATGATAAATAGAGTTTTCTCAAAGAAGTATAAACAAATATATGATAAATAGAGTTTTGCCTAGGCAGATCTCTCAAAGTCCCAACTAGGTACTGAAAGGTTTGTCATTTTGTTTCTGTTCTGTTAAGAAATGGGGCCATTATTAGCTTTTGAAATAAACATTTTCTATCCTTTTTTTAATTTTGTTTTTAATACCTTCACGTCTCCTCATTGTCCCAGAATAAGCAAACACCGTTGCTGTGTAAAGAAACAGGTCTCAGGAAATAATGTACGGTGTGTTTCCAAACGCTTCATAAATCCACAGGCAGCTTGCAAATACTGCCTGCATTCCTGTGTGAGGGTGGTTGTTTTTCATAAAAGTCACGTATTAACGCAATTTGAAAAAAAAACGTAACCCCATTCAATCACATCCCCTTCCACCTTTACACTGAAACCCAGAGGTTATAATTACACCCAGGAGCAGGAATAAATTAAAACAAGTGCTGGTGCTGCCTTGTACTCTTTTTCAGAAAAAAAGGTGATCCCATCTACCCTGCTTTATGTGCTCTAACTCAGAACGGGGCTGGCTGGCAGGCAAAGGGGCAAAGAGTAGGTTTTCATGAGGTCAGAAATGAAAACAAGGTCATTTTGAGAGGTCAGAAATGGAGTAACGCATCCCATGTCCTAACACGTACCAGATCTTCAGAGGGGGACGTTATCTTCACTACCTCCCTTTCTGCTGCCCAGGACATTGTCAAGCTGTGGCACCCCAGAAGCTCTGCAGAGGGGAGCGGGAGGGAGGACGCAGGCACTTCATGGGTTAGACACTTTCCACCCCTTAGTAAGGGTTATTTAAAAAGTAGCACTCCATGACAAAGTCAACACCCAGCAGTTTGGGTGTCAAACACCAGAGGTCAGGGCAAGAGACTGAAGCACCGCAGCGGACTCCCAGGCGGGCCATGTCTGAGCCCTTCGCTCAGGTGGCTCGACGCTGTCTTTCAGAGCAGACGAGCCCCTCCCGTGGTAACAGCCCCTTTCCTCCAAAATCCCTGCTCCAGAGCAACTCTGTGTTTCCCTCGCTAGGGTTATGGGAGATGGGACACGTGGTGATCCACACTGAGCGTAGGTACAACCTGGAGGTGACCAAAGATGCCCGCACCAGTGGTTGCCCCTGTGTGCAGGCACACAGTGCGTGAAGCAAGACCAAGGGACTACGGCCCCCTCATTCCTCCCTCACAGGGCCCTCGGCTGAAGCAGGACCACCTGCTCTACCCCAGCTTCTTCCCCAGGGTTTCGACACAGCTGAGAGATCTCAGCTCAGAGTTACACACTGAAAGCTGCCCCTTAAAAGGCATGCCTCCTTTTGGAGGAGTCAATAGCAGGGAATGTGAAAGGCATTTGCTATTAAAAGAAAAGAAACAAAAAAGAGAAAGAGAGAGAAAGAGAAACTATCGTTGCTTGCTAAAACACAATTGCCTAATGCTTGAAAAACTGTAATAACCAGCCAGTGCTGGCAGAGCAATGTCTTGACAAACCTTTCTGAAATTTCACATGCAGAAGAAGGGGAAATATTGGTAGGACTTCAGTTATCAGCTTCTCAGGGGACACCACAAATAGTAAGCAGTTCCCTCCCCAAAGTACCCTAATGGCATCCTAGCTTTACAAAAAATGACGCTTGAATATTTTTTCTGAAATATAAACTTGCCGTGCACAGTCAAAATTAAAAAGAAATATAGGGCATTTTTAAGAGAAACTCCATGGGGAAAAGCAACTGTGAAATAGCCAAACATCAATTATGAAAACCACATCAAGAAGAGGCTCTTGTGCACGGGCTTTAGGGTTTAGGGATTTGAAGAAAACGTGCATCCTGGTTTGACTCATAATGTAGGCAGAGAATGAGCAAGTTTCCTCAACTTGTACAGCTCAGTGAGTATGTTCCCATGCTGAACTGTAACCCTTTAAAGTCAGTGTATCTATACAACTTTCTTGCATCTCATAGCTCCTGGCTCATGGCAATCTTTGCTCTCCACTCCCACCTCCTCTGCAGCATCAGAGTGACTGGCTTACTCCCATCCTAAGTTACTGCAGAAGAAACAGCTGATACTACTGTGACATGGGCAAACTTCTGCTGAAGTGTGCATCCCAGCCATCCAGTAGCTTGCTCATTGGTGGCATGATCACGATTTCTACTTCAAACCTTCAACCGGAGCCTCCTCCTCCCCWGCTACTGCCCACATACAACTCTGAACTAGTAACAGGCTGCGGGCAGTGTTACTTCCTTCTACCTGAGGAAACATGTATGGGTAGAAAAGCAAAATACAAGAAAGTGAACAAAAGCAGAGGGATTTGGGGGTGATTCTGCCTGTGAGTCAGGACTGGATCATTTTCCCAAGCTTAAAGATGACGGTCTCATGCGTGTACCACTTAGGATTTCCACAGGGCAGGAGCCAGGAGAGGAAACAACCAGAAATGTGAGTAGCTGGGGTAAAACCAGGAAACGCCTTCCCACAAGACCCACAGCAAAAAACAATGGTATGATCTTGTCCTTCTTTAAAATAACTTGCAAGTCTGTTGGTTTGTGGCATTCCTGTTTAATGGTACGCAGCATTATTATAGAAAAACAGCATAAACCGAACAGTTGTCATAAGGGGAAAAAAGACATCTCGGTTTGTTTGCTTTTTTCCTTCATCCCTGACTTCTCTCTATCATCTCGAGGGTCACGCATACTCCTACACGCAATGCCTGGATGCAAGGCTTCACCAAGAATTTTCCTCTCTGATGATCGATGGCACCAGGCGTTTCCCTGTCTCTTCTTCCAGGAGCAACGGCTGTTTATTATTCCTCATGCCCACTCCGCATGATAGACAACTACACAGAAAACAGAAAAAGGTGAAAGCAAGACTATTTAAAGCTGCAAATCGAGAATGCAAGGCTTAGGAAACCTCAGCTTTATGATTGCCTGTGCAAGCTTCCTTCGGCCCCCTTTCTTGCCTATGTATGGTGGCAGAGCTGTTAATCACATAATCACAGGCTATTTTTCTATGGGACCTTTGCCTCACCCAGCACAGCAGGATACACAGTGCTCACCTAGCAAGCAACTAGTCACTATTTCGTCTTCTCCGCACTGTTCGAGGTGTGGCCCCAAGCCTTGTTTACTAGGTACCAGCCACACTCTGCTCTGCAGACGGAATTAGTGATTTACTCCTGGGCTTTCCTACTGTATGCATCATTAGAGTAACTGAATGTTTCACAAACATAAAGGAATGTATTTTCACAATGCCCTCATAAAGTAACACACTGTATTATCCATATGTCATGGGCAGGGAATTGAGGCACAGAGAGATTAACATGAAAAGCTTCCACTAATTTTAACTGCCTAATTGAAACTCTTAGGTCCAAATTCTTCAGAGATTTGTTTTGTCTGCTGAGGACGTGATGACAACCATTTTTTTTAAGGCTTAAAACTTGGCCAAGTTTGGCCTGATGTTCTTGAAGACAGCAGAAGTGGTGCCTCTCACATATATACCATGCAAATTTTATTGGGTTGTTAAGGTGGGGGGTTGTTTTCTCACTTATTTGTACATTTGTTATATTTAACATCCATCAAAAATTTCAACAGAGGTATAAAAGAGCTGTTTTCTAAATACACATTCTGAGGCAGGTAGCTGGGATGGAAAATTTTAGCCCAGAGAGTTTAAGTTTGGTAAAGTTGTGAACAATCAAATGTGAACTTCCCATAATAGGGAAGCTGTTGGATGGCCTCAACAGCAGGTCATTGCCATGACATACACTTTTCTTTCTCCTGGATTATATTATCCAGCTGTTGAAGAAACCACACATGCCAGATGTTACACTAACAGAATCATGTCAAACTTAAATGCAAACTGTAACTAAAGCTTTATTTCATATCCTGGTTCTGTTCAGATAAACAAGATTTATTTATTTTTAATCTTAATGCACAACAAAGTCTTGTTACTCGGTTCCAAACAGCAACTTTTGCATGAGCCCCACCTTTCCTCCTGTTGTCTCGGAAAGAGAAGGCAAGTTAAGTATCAGATACTGTAGGCAGCAGTGGTCATAAGCTGGATATAGGACAGATGGACAGTACTCAGAGGTGGTGACTCTTACATTGCTATAAACGTATCCTTTCCCTGTTTATATACAGGGAGATGCACAAAATCCTAAAAAAAAGACGCATCTAAAAATTCCAGTGTTAACACCAGGAAAGAAAGACAGACAGACAAAAAGACAGATGGGGGAAAAAAAAAGAAAAAATCAACCAATCCATGGTGCCAGCCTTCTTCAGAGCAATAAATTATTTTTAGAGACACTTTTGTAGAAGTGCAAAATCCAACCTTGCAACTGTCCACCAAGCGCGCGCGCAGGACTTTGGGGAAACAGAGTGAGACAATATGGGAGTTGGCAGGAGAATCAGTTCCTCCATCACCTTGCAAACATGCAAGGACAACCCTGGGATAACTCCCGATGATTCCTCTTTGCCACCCAAGCTGTATTCCTGGCGAATGATGTTATGAACTGTCCCTCCCCTAGACACATACCACACKCACACAGAGATGAACACAGACCCAGTTTCTCCATCCTGCACTGAAAACTCTCACCATATATCCCTGCTTTTCAGCTAGCAATGTCTCCTGACTGCACTAACATTGACTAATTTAGTATTTTTAATCACAGAGGGATTTACAGCACTGCACTACAGCGCGCTCTTTTATTATACCCACCGTTTCTACTGGATCTGGGTACACTCTCTACACACAAAGTTGCACATTAGACAAATTACACTGGATGTTAAGTAAATCTCTCTGTAGAAACAGGATTAGATGAAGAGGCAAATCTTCCTCATTCCTAGTGCATAAATTAATATCTCCAAAATCAATATGAAGTAAGAGCTCCACACCAATTTACAAAAAAACCAAAAAAATAGTTTAAACATTCTCCACAATGAATCGAATTTATGTAGGAGATGCATTCTTTTTCTCCTATTTTGCTTAATAAATAAAACAGCTGGTCCAAGGAATCAGGTCAATCGGTGACTGGAAAAAGCCCCATTAAAGCTGCTGTATAACCTAGTTTCTCAAGCTGCATGAGGCATCCTAATATCAGAGAGGCAGAAGTCCGTACAGAGACAGCCTGGATGGCTCAGCTTCTGGCCCTTCAGGGTTATGGAGGATATTTATCACAAAAGATAGCAGTAAGTGAGGTATCAGGCAAACAACTAAGGAGCTAGGCTCTGAAGGAGCACAACAAAGACAACATGATGCATCCAGACCTATATGTTAAATATGGCTAGTGATCTTGGGCATCTAAGTTGAGGTCATCCAACACGAGGAGATRGGAAAGGACCAGATGTTCACATATGCTCAGATCCCCTCAAAGCTAGCCTAGCCCTGCTGCCATGGGGGGTGACAGCACCTCTTCTCACAACACTCGACGGCTAYGTGGTCCCATCCCTCCCATGCCATGTGGGAGGGCAAATCTGGCAGTGCCCAAAGCCGGGGGTGTGCTGCACGGGCACAGAGCCTATTCCAGTGCAGGCAGAAACCCCCCATCATAAGCCTTCCTCCTCCTGCACTGTACACAGCTGTTGTCGCAACGCCCCAGCCSTGGTCACCTTGGAAAATGCAGCCCTTCCTTTCTTCTACAGGTTTGAAAATGCTTTGCAAAGGCTATCACAAACCACATCCTACAGAGATAAAGATGGAGCCAGAAGAAAGTGAAGTGACTTGCTCAAGCTTAAAGAGCGAGGCAGCAGCAGAACTGGGAAATGAAACCTCCTGACCCACAACCCTAGGTTTTAGCTCCTTAAATAAGGATTCTCTTTCCTCATTAAAAAACTAAAGATCGGAAGAGGGGGAGGAATATTCTGTAGACAAAATGAACTTGGCCCTCAGAGGGCTAATGACCTGATATACTTTTTTTTTTTCCTTCTCACCTCCATTTCCCCTGATAAAGTTACTGTAACTTCAAGGACTACCCTTCTTTACTGGTCTACTTTAACCTAGCGTGTCAGCCCAACATCCTTTTCCCAACCGTCTGAAGCCAGAGACGGTCCTTCCCAGAGAGGAGATTACCTTCTCGCTTTCAGTMTCTCTGGATGTCCTCACAACACCCTGGACTGAGACCACTCCGCTTTCTAGATTGTGCTGAGGGACACCAAAGTCCTATCTGCTGGTCTCAGCCTGCAGTACATGGCAGCCTAAAAGGGTACCCTGGAGGTAAAACCTGGTTGTTCTCTATTAATTTTTCATTTCAAGAATGGCTCCAGGGAAAGGAGGGAGATATAGGTCAGAGACTTTGGGGGCTGATTAGTAACTCCGTACATCTTCCTTTCTTTTTTTTTTCTCTCTTTTTTTTCCCTTCCAAATTCAGAAACAGAGGGTTTTCCCTCTGTATTTCTCATTTACTCCTTGCACATCATCAGCATTAGTCAGCAAACTCCTGCTATTTCCTCCGTGAGCCCCTGACACTTGCAGAGTGACTAACCCTTCTCTCCGCACACTTTGGCTCCAACAGTTGCATCTGTTTTTTCCCCCCAAGAAAAATGGGTCTCTGCGTTGCACACSTGCAGTACTCTCCCCTGTGGTCACTGCCACATATGCTCCCGCTGCCGCGTGGCTGCAAACACCACAATTCTTTAAGCAGAGAGCTGAAGAGCCAGGAGGGGATGGCAGGGCCTGCATTCAGGTCACTTCTTAACTCACCATCACAGTAGCAGTGTCCCTCAAACTGGGAAGTGGTTAGCTACTGCCCCAAGCACAGGCATGTGGGGAACACAATGGAGGAAGACTYGACCGACCTAGCTTCTCTTTGCGGCCCTGCCAATAACCTGGTCTCTCGGGTCACATTGCCTCCAGGTGCCTGTATTAGACTTTCCTTCCTGGGACCAAGACTCTCTGCCCTTGTCGAGGCGCTGGGTGCCTGACACAGCACGCAGAAGGTCTCAGCTGGGCTTCTGAGGCACGAATGCAGTGTGAGTAAAAACACAGCTCCTCATGACTCAAGGCCGCCTCATCAGAGCATGACAGAAGGCTCCTCCTGGCCAGGTGGGCTTGCACAAGATGTCCACCCACAGCCACGCTCACAGGGGACCTCGCATGGAACTCACGCTCACGTAGGCGTACCCACAGACCTGCCCACACTTTGCTCTCGGYGCCGCGCTCGAGCAGACAGCGAGTTTGTTGCGTTCGCCTTTCCAGGGCGATGCCAAGAGCACGCAGACCACTCTCCCCTACGTCCAACATGCAAAGAGGACACCTTGCCCCCAGGGCAAGGCCATGCCCTCAGGCTACGGTAGGTGCTAACTCCTGCCACCCTTAATGGGAACGACCCACATCCGGAGCAGAGCATGTCAGTAAGGATCTGTGGGAAGACTTGCCAACTTGGTGCCAGAGAAGTCTGTTCCCCATTTGACCTTGCTGCCCCCACCCCGGCACCGACCTCATTCCCCCCACTGTTACCTCCGTCCCCATTGTAGGAGAGCCTTCTGCATCGCTGTGTAGGGAGGCATGAAAATAAACCACCGGCTCCAGTGCCACACTCCCTCCTGGCAGATCTGTTTCTCTCTTCTTAACTGTTTCCAAGTGCCTGGCTGTTTTATAATCCCCACTGAGCATTCCCTTAACTCCTTCCTCACTGAGCCCTTCCACCCTCCCTCGCCCGCTCTCTCTTAAAAGGCAGAAAAAGCCAAGGCGAGGTAGGGGGTACAGAAAGCGAAGGAGGGGGCCTGAATCAAAGAAGGAACAACTGAATCAAACTGCACGTATAACAGAACCAGCAAATTAGTCATTTCCCCAGCCCTCTCTTATGCAGACAACTGACTCTTCTATTAAGATATTTCTTTTTTTCCCTGTGGACATTTGTGTACCTTAGAAGCTTACTTCTTTGCTAATCTCCTCCTGCTTTTTCATACGATGAGGTCATATGCTTCTGCTGGTAGCACAATTTTAAATCACACAGCAGCTTGCCCTTTGAGGTCTGAACTGGAATCGCTTTCTTAGATCACAAGTAAATATGAGTTGATGGCTTCACGCCCAGTGTCACCACCACCCCATTTATGCATATTGCAAAATCCGAGAAGAATCGAGCACAGGTATTGCTTCTCAGTGGAAAGGACCTTGGCAATCACCGCGAGGGCTGTGAGAGGGCTGCGTGGAGGAGCTTGGGCAGAGGGACACAGCCTCCCTGGTTCTCAGACGTGCGACTTCGCAATTGCCCTGAAGTGAATTGGCGAGAGCCGCACGCTCTATTGGTGCTAAAGGCTGTGCATTGCACATGTGTGTGCATGCGTGTAAGCAAGTGCGGGTGGTGGGGAAGAGGGAGGTACCCGGCCTGAGACATTTTAGGAGACCCACGGGTCAGGGCTACACTGGGATAACCACGACATACTGCAGGTCGCTGTGTGCCGAGGTATGCTCGCAGCACGGCACGGGGCGGGACAAGTACAGCGACCCAGCAGCTTTGGATTTCATAACTATGATTACATGCAAAGCAACGTCACAGAACACTCCAGTACGTACACTGCTCCTGTGAGAGGATGAATAAAGAACACGGGGGGGAAAAGCAATGGCTTTCATGTGTCCCCTCTCAGGTGGGAACACGACACCTGCAGCTGGCTGCTGCTCTTTCCTCAAAGCCTACGGCTGCTTCTTCCAGCGTCTTGAGGTTACCCCTGACAGCTTACACTCAAAAGTTTGCCAAGGTATCTTTTTCCCTGACAAAATGAGCTATTCTGTTGCACAAGGCTGGGCCGCAGGGCTTTTAAAAATGGTTCTGCTGATGTTCAAAGGGAGCAGCTTGCTGTGCAGAGGAGTGGTAGAGTTAATAGTAGTAGGATCAGCACAAGCTCCTACCCTGCCATCTGCCTTCAGCTCAGCCAGGCCTTCTGCTGAACAGCCAACACGGGCTGGGGCCACTGGAGTGAGCAGCAACTCAATGACATGAAAGACTGCCTGGGTTAGTTGATTAAGAATAAGATTAAGAGCGCAGGAATCCTGTATAGTGCTGGTACTGACTCAGTGCGGGGATTTCATGGGGATATTTAAGCCCAGTTTTCAAAAGAAGTCTTTTATTTTGTGCAGCTGGGTGTTCGCGTGCCTGCTTAAACCGGCCCCATGAACTGATGATCCCAGAAACAGGGGTCATCTCTGAAACTGTTAYGCTTTCTTCTTTGGTCGCCCCCGCTAGAAAGTAGGGATAAATAATACTTAACTACCTCACTCCCCTGTAATGTTTAATTCCTTCGCATTTATAAAGCTTCGCAGGAAACACAGGAAAGCCCACTGGAATGGACAGGGATGCTCCTCACAACCACGGGTCGCAGATCCCCCTTGTTTGCCCTGTGGACTTCTGCTTTTAAGCACTGGCCACTGCCAGCAGACCCTGGCAGAGGCTGCTCAGCTCTGCTCTTGCACATCCAGATTGACAGCTGCCTCAAGAGCTGTCCCTGTTCTTTTTTTTTTTTTTTAAATAATAGAAGAGTCACTTAAGGCTTGCAGATGACCTCAAAGTACCAAACTGCTGACCCGCCACCGAACTCTGAGCTTGCCAGGGCAACCATGAAGAGCAGGGCTTGGTCTCCTTGAGGGATGGTGAGGGCAAAACAGCTCTGTAGACCCATAACAAAATGCTGAGGTCCCCTCTGACATCCTATCATTCTGCGGTGATACCCTACAGCAGTTTAAAGGACTGCTGTGGCTGGTCTCCAAACCCAGGCGGAGACAGGCAGAGGGAGCAGCGGAAGGGTGCTGGTCTGGAAGGGGGACAGGGGAGCTGGGATGAGCAAGGGCACAACCTCCCTGCTCCAAAAGCGAAAGGAACAGAGAGGCCCCTCCTTCCACAGACAGAGGAAGGGAAAATAGAAGAGGAGCGAAAAGCCTGGACTTAATCATGAAAAACAATAGCTCATCATTTATTTTCATATCCCCTCGCTAATGCTGGAATAATGCTAACAGCGGAATTCTTATGGCATGCATGTCATGCCTGCAAATACCAAGTGAATTACTTCTCAGCTAGGCTATGGGCTATGGCACTGAGCAGCACATTCGTTACAAGCGATTGGATGATGAACAACAGTTCCCAAATTCCTCCTTCACAATGCTACTTGCATTAGTTGTAATTTAATGAGAGGGAGAGAGAGAGAGAGAAAGTTTTGGCTCAAACCACTGAAATAATACTGCCTGCCACTGCTTCCCACTGGGTCTTGTATTAACTCACACTACCACCACCTCCACCTCCTCCTCCTCCACCTCCTCCCTTTTCACACCTATCCTCAGGTGCTAAAAGTGGTGTCATGAAACGCATCAGCATGGCAAGAAAGCATGGCAGGAAGCTCCCAAGCACATGCATTCTCTCTGGCTGAAAGGCAGGAGAGGACACAAACCTCTCCCTCTCCTCTGCCGACAGTAATGGGAGTGCTGGGGGGTGTTCCTCCAGCAGCCAGTCTCTATGTGGACGAGCCTCCAACTCTTCTTTGGTTTCTTCCTCCTAGAGAACCGGTGCAGGTGAAAGACACTGAATTGGCAGCTCTGGAAACAGAGCACCAAGTGCAGGCAGCACGACCCGGGTCAGTGCAGAGCTCCCACCACGCACCCTTGCCAGCATGGTCCTCCTGCCTCCCGGAGGGAGCCACAGCGGGGTAGCCCAGCCCCGTCCCTGCCCCCCAGGCTGTCTTAGCTGGTTTGTTGCTCTTTGTAATGATTTTGAGATCTGGTAAGCAGCCAATAAATGCGAACAAAAACTTTGCTACGGGTAAGGCCTTCAGTGGTATAAATGTGCCATCATTGCTGACCCCCAGCGAACCTGGGAATCACTGCCACAGCTGCCTCCTCATGAGCTCTCAGGTAGGTCTGTACCTCCCACGTCTTCAGGGCAGAAACCAAGTCCCTCTTCTCTGCTCCATGGACCCTGCCACAAAAGGGACGGCCTCTTTGGAGAGGCAGGGGCATCTTGCAGGTTTCTGCCCTGGAAGGAGCCGAACTGGCCAGCATTGCCTCCCACTCCTGCGGCAACCTTGCCACAGAGCCTGTCCCCCTTCACATGACAGGACATTTATCCACCAGATGACCCTACGCGTAAGGTTCACGCCTGAAACATGACCCAGTGTGTGGGGTCTCATATGCTGGGCCAGAAGAAAGCTGAGAGGTCTGATCTGAGCAGCAGACCTACAAGTAAGAGGCTGCAAATATCATTACTGCTCTCCTGTGTAGCCAGCCTCTTCAGTGCTCCCCACTGACAGCGTGTAAATGACAAACATCCATGGATTCCTACCCGGTGGAGCATCCAGAATCCTCCTTATCCCCTCTGTGCAAAATGTAATTTAAAAGCCCCCCACCCCCAGCCATATTTTGTGGTATTTTGAAAAAACGAATCCAAACTAAATGTACATGTTTCTGAAACAAAGGTATAGGCAGGGGAAGGCACAATGCCCTTAGGATTGGAACCCAATGTATTTGTGCAAATGAGAGCTAGGATTTACAGTTACCTTCCAGCCTCCAGCATGTGCTACAATCTTAGCCTTGGCTTAAAAACCATCTGTTTTCTTGTAAAGGTTGACAAACACCAGTGATCCTTTCTCCAGTGTACTGGCTGAAGTCCCACGGACCTGACTGGGGGAGGAAGGTGGGCAGGATGCCACAGGATGCTCCCAGGGACATCCGCAGACACGAGTCTGTATGGGCACATAGATGCACGTGTGTGCTTCCCAGCAATACAGCAGGCACGATGCTGGGGGCCATCTTCAGCGCCTATCTGAATCCCCCTTCCAAGCCTAGGCATAGCATGGCACACTCTGACTTTCCCAAAACTACGGCTGCATGTTACACAGTGACCGGGCTCTGAAATAAATGAAAGCATCCAATGCTGAAGTGACCCGAAGTGAATACGACAATTGTTACAATAAACAAGGATCACAGTTGCAAAGGAAAGGAAGAAACGGTGAGGCTCAGCCTGCTGTGACTACCTGTGTGCTGGGCAGCTCACCCACTCCCGCAGCACACGGAGCCCAGCGTCCCCCTGAGGGGCACCAGATGAAAGGGGTCCCTGTGCAGAGAGCAAGCGTGGGGAGGAGGGGGCACAGGCAGGAGAGGGAAGTGGGGGGCTCCCTGGACGGAGGCCCACCGCAATGGCTACGTGGCCTTCAGGAGCCTGGCACGGGGGTGGTGGTATCTGCTACCAGCCGCAAGCTGAGCTCGCTGCCTGCAAAGAGAAGCAGTGACCAGGCTGGGGAGATGCAGAGCGGTTATCAGGGGTAGAACTACAGGGATGAACGTACATAACCAGACGTATGGAGACCAGCTGGGCTGCAGGCAGAACGGGCCCATTACTGCAACAACTTCTTTGGGCATCCGGTAAAAACCACAGAGGTCAGAACCGCCAGCCACGATTAATCACATTTATAGTTTAAAACCCGACCAAATCCAACGCTTCTGTTGGGACCAAGAAGTTCAGCTGGAGGTTCCTGGCCCTGCTGGGAAGGCAGAGGCTGTCCTGCCCCTCAGTTCCCCTCCTGGCAGGCTGTCACGGCTCAGGAAGGGTGAAGCTCAGCTGCAGCACTCGGTGCTGTGCTTCAGTTCCCTTTAAGCCTTCAAATTAGGGCTTACACGGGGCTTAAGTGCAGCCCGGCCCAACATAGGGTTGGATTTCACAGTTCTCGCGTGCTGCTGGGTTGCCACCTCCAACTGAAAAGGGGACGAGTGCCCCGCAGGCTGGCTCGCAGGCAGCCCATCCGCCCGGACACCCCGAGCAGGGGATGGGGAGCACCTGCCCCCCGCAGCCCTCCTCACGTCCCTGGCAGGCAAGGCAGGAGGGCTGAGATCACCGGGAGAGGCTCCCACTTCCCTTGCCTTGTTTAGCCAAATAACTCCCAATATCTGCCTTTTCAGCAAGCGTTTCACAGTAACCACAGAGCGTTTTACCCATGCAACCTGTGCCTGTGCTTTTCCTCCCCCACGCACCTGCTGGCCCCCCAAGGCTCACCCCGAGCCCCAGGGGCGACTGCAGAGCCCCCGCACTCGCCAACCCACGGCTTGGGACGTCTGACACGCAGCATTCAGCTCCCACGGGAAGTCAGCATGTTCTCAATACGCGGCGCGCTACATCCTCGGCCATGAACACCTCAGGTGGGCTGGTCATCTTCAACCAAGCATGACCAAACATGACAGGGCTGTGCTGGGGAGGGGGTGGCACAGAGGAAGAGGCCGGCAGGGACATGACAAAGGACACAAAATACACAAGCAAAGTAAAAGCCCCATCCCCTCCACAAACCTTACAATGGCAGAGGGTGAGATGGACAGGAGTACCAACCACAATGAAACCCAAATGAAAAACTATGACCTGCAACTTACTCCAGTGATGCCAAGTGACATAAGCACGTTTCCTAGCTCACCCCCAGTGCTGCCACAAGCATCTGTTTTATTGCGCCTGGTATCAAAAGCATCAGGCATCCCCACCTGAAACCCTGCCCTACCCTGCCATTCATTCACATCCCATCTTCTTCCCTCGCACATAATTTTCTACAGGCAGAGGCTTTTTGGCAGGAGTCTCAGTGTCTGTTTGCGACAGGGCATGGCAAGGGAAAGCAGACGTCTCTTTGTAAAGCATCCTCTTCCTGAAACCCCTTCAACCCTTCCTGGCTGAGAGGAAATGCAGGGATTGATAATGACTCAAGTGCTCCTCTGGGAAACAGCAATGATTTTGGAGGAACACGAAATAACTTTTAAGCCAAGCCCAGTCCTGAAGAGGGGAACTCCACAGTCTGTAGCTCGAGTTTGCAGTTGAGCAAGAACAAAACCAGGGCTCGGGCACTTATCTGCAGGGATGCTGAAAAAGATACAGCCACTTTACTGGGGCGGTCTCACCTACATTAGAAACGTTGTGAGTGATATGGCAAACACATATAAATGGATACAGATTCTCCAGGAGATATTGCATTTGCATACAGATGCCAACTACATCACAGGACCAGGTCAAGACTGAAATAACTGAGGATACAGCAGGGCAGACCTGAAACACATTAGCAGAGCTGCAGAGATACCAAAGAACTGGTCCAGTAGGGCCACCAAAACCTGGCACTGGGAGAGATGTGTAAAAGACGCCAGCCATGCAGCTGTTCTGGGTCAGGATGGAGACGAGCTGGTGGATGTGGATTACAGATCACTCCCAGTCAAAATGTCTTGGATGATATTTTTCTCAAGCTTGGATTTCTAGTAACCCTTTTGCTTAGCCTGAAAAGAGTCACATTGCTTCAGAAACCTCTCCCTGCCTTTTACAGGCAGAGTGGCAGTGTCCCCTCCTGAACACACAGTGATTTACAGTCTTCCACACTCACACCAGCGACACAATCCCTTACGCAGAGACTGCAGACAGCACTTCTGCCAACACGTATGCTGTCACAGCATCGCTCCACATAAACACCCTGCATTCACCTTGTTTATATTTCCTCCTGTACAGGCTGCGACAGCTCACAAACACACAGAAGGCCTAATTTATACTTATAATAAATCTCCCTTCTTCATTCCCCGCAGTGGAAAAGAGCCCTGGTACAAATGCAATTTGCTGAGAGAATGGTGTAACAGCTGTAAGGAGAATCAGGCCCACATTGCCTTCTGTAGACAAAGGGGATGCAGCCACACGCAAACACATGTGCACGCTCCTATGCATGCCTGCAAACACGGAAAGTGTCCCACATACATATATATATACACACATATGCTTTTCCACCTGTATTCTCACACACACGGCTCTATAACAGCATCTACTGTCCCTTCTGACTCGCGTGGGCTTTCAGGCAGCACAGGCATTTGGAAGCTGCACTTTCATTATCCAGGTGCTCACAGCCTCAGATAAGCGATGAGAAAATGACACTGCAAGAGAAGTATTGTCACCATCAATGGGATATGCTCGTGTCTGGGTTTCACAAGTCCTTGTCAGGTGGTGCAGCAATTTTAAATGGGGTTTCCAATGTGTTTCTTATCCCCACTTGCTAAATACATACACACTCTGATGTTGAGAGAATGCAGAGGGGGAGTTTGATGGGAAAGCAGGTTTCTGGTGGTGCCAGTGATAGCGCTAGAAGAGATAAAGGAATTTATAATTGTACTCATGACTAAATGTGATCCCCACTTGCTTTGTAGGCACATGCCTTGGGGGAGTTACGACGTCCTGGGTTTCTCCACGGTGTCCACAAACTGGCTGTAGCCAAGAGTTGTCCTTTTGTTTTAATCTGGCTTCAGAGAAAAGGTTGCGATCTCTCTTCCCTCTGCAAAGGACCTCGTTCCAGCTTCCCTTGCCCCCATCACGCTGGGGCCTGACTGCGGAAGTGCATTCCCCGCAAGGCCAATGCTGTCAGCCTGCTCAGAAACTGGGGCTAGTGTGCCATGCTGGCACTGCACATGGGAAGCACACCCAATCACTCCTCTGTGGTCTCTACTGGCTCCCAATAACCTTTCGTGAAGGTGACCTAACTATTAATTCCTGTCAAGGTGTTCTGTGCTCATGTATCTTCTGAGTAACTTTAACCCCCAACAGCATTGCCGAGTTTTAGCGACTCTTGCGATTCCTCCTACTTGCCGACTTCTCTCCATCCTGGTGGCACTAAGTTGGACCAAAAACTCTTCACTCAACACGGCCACCAAGCCCACTAGCAGCCCACCCAGATGCCAGAAAGCTTCTGTGCACTGATGCCTTGGGAGCTGGAGGCTGGCCATCACCAAATCCCAGCGCTGCTCCGCTGCTGACCCAGGGCTCATCCTGCGGCACGTCACAGAACTGCCGTAACAGAAAGAGCCCTGTTACATACTCCTCTGCCCCACTGCATCGCTAAAGCTAGCTGACACGTTATGGATTACTGCTCTGCTCAGATCCCTACCCTGCACTCCTCCCTGGGGCACCAGAGTGCCTAAGCGTGGGATCAAAAGTGTTTGTCAACATTAGGGCGCTCAAGAGCATCACCAGAGATTTGCCATGTTAGACATGACCCTACTCTGGGTATTTTAAAGACTTGCAATGGCCATTTAACTCCCCAGAAATTTTGCCACAAGAGGAAGATTAAAGATTGCATGCACACACAGAGTTACGAGGATATGCAAGAGGATTTTCTTGGAAATTTTCCTCCAGCTTCTGAAGTCAATCATCTAAATAGGAAAGTAGCAATGATGGCCAGAAATTACCACTATTTAGAGGCAAAACAGAGACCTGCTGAAAATCCTCGCCAAACTATTTGGAATTTGTCAACACTAAATGCTGCCGAGGAGAAAATAAAACCTCATGCATTTTAGCTGGATGTTCTTCACCTTCAGCCTCATGCTTTAAGAAAACAGATAGCCTTCCTACCAATGTAAGCATGGAGCAACATGGATACTCATCCTTCTGCAATCCTGCTGCTGTCAGCTCCTGTCGGAGTGATAGCCTGAAGCCATGAAAGAACCATGCAGATGGTCACAAACCAGCCCCCCACCCACTACTGGCACAGCACTTCCAGAAACACCACTGTGAAAAGTGGGGTGAGGCTCAGACCACCTCCGCCACGACCACTCTCTGGGAAGGCTGGAGCATTGTCTAGAGATCACACTTCTGCTGATACCCTCCTTTTGGGTACTTCTCTCTCTTCTCCCCATGCCAGAGCTGGCTGATTTGAGCACCTGTCACATCCTTTCTCAAATACAGGTTGCGAGCTCTCTGGGGCAACGCCATGCCACGTTTGTCCGTCTTTTGGAAAATCTGCAGCACAGAGATCCTTGACTTGGGATCCCAGCTGCTAGTGGCTACAAATAATTCGTAATTAAAATAAAAGTGAAGCTGCACCAGGGGATTGTTGTGCCTCCCAAGTTTTCTCCACACGAGATTACTCTCAGGAGACACAGGAGAGGTACCACTGAGATAAAAAAAAAATATCTCAGTCTACTAGGTTTACATAGAGACCATCAAAAATATGCGTCTGTATTGTTCTGACCTCCAGATCTTTTTTTTCCCTTCGCTTTTTCCTAACCTTTAAAAGGCATGTAAGATAAACAGAGGAGAAACCAGGCAGACAACATCCTCGGAAGAGATGTAGGAATATAATCAAGCCCTCAGACACACACACACAAACACCATAATTTATCTCTTCCTCCTCCTGTTTGATATTATCCTCTGTTCTAGTATCATAATCTGTTGCTATGGAAACATCTATGATGTCACTACGAGAGGTTTATGGATGCCTTGAACAGGAAGGAAAGGTACATGATGATGGGAGAGAAAAAAAAACACCTACAAACAGCTGCTGAGCAGGAGACGTTCCAGGAACAGCAAGTGTTAACAGGGAAAAGATAAATACATTGACGGTGCTGGTGCTGCTGCAGACAAGAGCAGAATATAAACTGCATTTTAAAAATAAAGAACGCTTACAAATTTTGCCTACAAGTAAAAATATTCTAGGAAAGCTAAAGGAGCTTCCTGAAAAACCAAACTTTCTCTGAAATGTTCTGCAAGTTTTCTGGGACTGGATATTTTCTGAGCCTTGCTGCTAGAGTCCAAGTCTCCATCAACCCACTCCATCGTCTGCTGTAACATTCCCTCCAGAAGTGTTAGTGTAACACCCCACCAATGCAGCTAATAGTTAGGGAGCTTGCTGGCTACCCGCCATCCCGTGTGCCTTTACGATCTGTAACTAGAAAAAAAAAGTCATGTCTTCAAGCAAAAATAAACAGAGACGCACTGAATCCACTGGATCACATCCAGTAGCAAATAAACGCCCTGACCCCAAACTATAAGCAAAAAAAGAGCTTTTCTTGCTCTCTTCACCCAAGAGAAAAACCATAATCTTACAGACTCGCTGCCAAACGTACTGACATACCAGACCTGCTACTAGAGAGAACAGTATGTTGAGCCTCATACACTCGAAACGCGCCCAGCCTTCAGGCCACGCACATCCGCGTGCGGCATGACGCACGTGCGGTTCTCACCCATGCGCTCAGGCACTGCTGACTGCGCCTCCACGCTTGTACCTGTTTCAGTCACCCAGATTGATGGTGAGAGTAGGGCAGACACGGGGACAGAGGGTGGGACAGTCACACGTGCCTTTAAAGACATCATGTGCAGGCTGCGGGAAAATTCAGCATGTGGGGCCTGCCGGGGAGGAGGAGGGAGGATGGCAGATCAAACTCATCCTGCATAGCCGCCTTCATCATGGGAAGGGCAATGGCAGCAAGGGAGGAAACCACAAGGATCTCAGATCAATGAAAAGTGCTGGTGTTTCAGCTAGTCCCGGCTCCATCAGAACTTCCTGAGCATGGAGAGCAGGATCAGAGATCTCACGGGAATGCTATAGCATCACTTTTGCCTCTGGTCTCAGCTCCAGCTGGGGAATCCCCAGGCAGACCCTCCGTCCCACCTATGAGCATTAGGATATAGGTGGTACCACCTGTCCTCGCCCACCTTCCCTTTCAAAGATGTTAGAGACAACTGCAGGGAAAAAACCTGGGAGAGAAGTCAGCAAGGGCAGCTGCAAAAACAGTCCAAGCCAGGATCTTCAGCAATTCACCCAACTTTCTGTTCCTGCCGGCCTTGACCGTGACAGCCTCAGCCCCTGTACTTCTCAGGGATCGCCTCCCTCTCTCCTGTTACAGTCACTTGCCCTCACCTTCCTTCCCCATCTGTCTCTCTCATCCTCTTCTCTCTTGTTCCTGACCTATTTCCTTACTTCTTCTCAACCTCCAGCCCACCCTTCCCTTCCCTGAACGAACCCCTGTCAAAAAATGTTTAAGGAAACCCACACATTGTGATTTCCTCTCCCCAAAGAGCCCAGCCGGTTTGTATAATCTACCCTTCTGTGTCTTCGTCTACATAAAATGCAAATCCTGTGGGGTGGGAACTATCTACCCCTTCATGTCAGTGTCATGCCTAGTGCAGTAAGGTCCTGCTTTTGTTTGGCACTGGTGCTACTATAGCAAATACAACTCTTCTTAGGAATATTTCAAAAGCACCGGAAGAGAGTAAAAGAATAGGAGATGTGAAAACAATGCCAAGTGTTTTGTGTTTTTTTCAGTTTCTTTTATATTTTGGGGGCAAGGTTCTGTTCCTGTTTTTTATGAAACAATTTCTTCTCTTCTGTGCTTTCTATTTGGGACTGCGGAGTGGAAAACAAAGCTGATCTTGGTGAAGAAACAGAGATTGTGCTTTTTTTAAATTGGCGGGTGACACCAAGCAGGAAGGGACTGCAAAGTCAGGGGAATTAGATTAGAATTCAAAACAATCACGACAAATTGAAAGGTACAGGATGAAATTCAAACAGGACAAATACGAAAATCATACGCTTAGGTAGGAAAGGCTAGCTCCACACATACAGGATAGAAAATGGCTCACGAGGCATCAGACCTCTTGGACAGGATCTGGGAGCCACGGCGCATCACAAGCTACCCACAGATGAACGAGGTCATGGTGCAAAAGTTAAACCAAACAGGAGCACTGCCTATAAGAGATGTGAAGGAATACTTCTGCTCTACTTGGCCAGCGCAGGACCCCAGGTAAAGCGCTGTGCTCTAGCAGTGCCATTCAAGAGAGAGGTGGACTAGCTGAAGGGAACACTGAGAAGCAGGAGGATGGTCGGAACTGCAGAAAACAAGACACAGGAGAAAGCTGAAGGATGTGTCTGAGATAGGATCTAGCCTAAGGAACATAAAGCCAAGGAGAGACATGACAAAGAGGAAGGAATAGTTTTTCCACACCCACTGTCGATAGGACAAGGAATCACAGCAAGCAAAGCAGAGCGGAGTTACAGAGGAGGTAAAATCTTTTCAATGACAAAGACAGCTAAAGGCAGCGATGACAGCCTGGGCAGGCTGTGGACCCTCCATACATGGGGAATATGCTGGACAAGYGTGTTAGGGAACATGCTGGACAAGCACGCATTTGGTATAGTACCTCCTGCTTTGAAAAACTTTTTGAAGTCTTTCCTATGCCCACTTCCTATGATTTTAATGATTTTGGTGAGAGCCAAGTTTCTTTGGCATTTCAGCACAGCCCACAGACCAAGATAAACCTGTCAGCGTTCAGAATCGGAGGAGACGTTAGCCTGCAGGGTACCGCTGTGTAACACTATTGTTCCAGGTCTTGCTAATACCTTTAAGGATTAAAGGTTATAATGAACAGGGAAGACAGCTGCCCTTCTGAGTTTCCCAAGTATCTCTGGCAAATACCACTGCCTTGTGGGGTGACCTTTCCCGCTTTTCAGGGTAGGACCTGTAAGCAATTGCTCTTACTTCATCCTTCCAGAGACAGATGTCAGCACAGGCCCTGGAAGGTGAGCAGGACAGAGAACAAGGCGTGAATRAAGAGTGAGCTTCAGCTTCTCCAAGCAAATGTCCCATTCAGTGGGAAATGCTGAAAAAAACCAAGGGAGCAAACTACGCCATCCTTCACCCAGCACAAAACTCCCTCTCCCTCCAGAACGCGATGCAGACAGGCTAAGGCTCGCTGCACGGAGATGGTGCTTCCCCCCACATAGCTCCCCAGGTTTCAGTGGCACTGTTGCTGATATACAGTATGATCCCCCGAAATCAGAGTCGAGCCCAGGAGCAGCTCGAGGGGCTCACATCTCGAGGACGCTTGCCTCCCACTGGCTATTTTGTACCCCCCCCCGAGTAAGTGAAAGACTCTGGCATCATTCTGTCTGGCTTGATCAGACAGCCACTCTTTATATAGCACCTTGAACATATACAGCACTGTATAAACACACACTATTACAGCTTATTATTACTTCCATTAAATAAGTAAATTCTACTGGTACGGCTTTTTAATTCTTTTAGCCCTGACTCCGGACTCTCCAAGGTATTTTGAGATGTGGCGATGCCTTTGCCAGCCTACGGAGACGGGGGCTGCTCCTCCACTCATCTGCGTGGGGAAGTCTTAGAAGAATGATTTCTACCATCAAAATTACCCAACTCGGAAGGCTACCTGAATTCAAGAGTGGTCCCAAAATACATGCATTTGTGCTTTCTGGAGGAAGGACCTCAGTTGCTCATGTGGCCAAATGAGGGAGGATTCAGGTGCGCTCTGTGCTGTAAATGGGGGGAAGCAGTAACATGCCTCTACTCTTCCCCCACGACAAACAGACAAATTGCTAAATGCCCTATCTGGAGTGAAATTATCACCTGGGTTTATTTTCAAAACAAAAGCTGAACTCTGTACTGCTAGGAGGAATAGTTTCAAAAGAGAAGGCCTCCTGTTAAACACCTAGGTCCATATTAGGGTCTGTAAATAACCGAAGAAACAACCTTTTCTCTAAATASCGTTTAATTCTCACTTCTTGTTATCCACCAGTTAACCTTCCAAAAGTAAGAAAAAGCCCTATAAATAATATTTCACATTCAGAGGGCAGAGATTTCCTAGTAAAGGTGAGGAAACAACCTCATTTTTATAAATGGACTGATTAAGCTATAGAGGCCATGAGTCAGAAAGGTACTTCAGCGTGTGGCCAGCTTTAAAGACATAAACAATTCTAATGAAGTCAGCAGCACTGCCTGTGAGCTTAAATTTAGGCACAGACCTTAAAATATCTTCTTAAATTGGGATCAGAGAGGAAAAGGGTGGAACTTTCAAAAACATCCAGTCTCAGCCTACCCGTCCTCTACAGGGATGGGGACACCGTAATAGCTGTCAGCCCACCACTGAATGCCTTTGCAAACTCCCTTTCTCGGGAATCTTGCCCAAAGGTACGCGTTATCCCAGTTACCTCGACTCCTGCACCTAAGAGAAGTGGTCTAATCTGCCTCATACCGGCGCCTCAGCCCAGTCTGAGCAGAAGGTGGCTGAACTTCCCCTTGACCTCACATCTGGCAGGACTGCTCTAACACCATCACCTGGGACCCACTTGGTGAGGCCCACAATCGGGACACGGATTTACCTCCACGCCCAGGTCACTAATCCTTCCATGATTTGACCTCCCAGAACTTTCCTCCTGACCAAATATCCACATACTTTTACATGTCATTGCTGCGATGTGGCCAAAACTGAGGCTTATTCGTTTAGCCACCCAAGTACATTATCTGCCTCCGAATAAATGGTCTAACTTCCAGGGGTTGAGAGGAGTTCAAAACCTCACAGGCATCAAGGAGGTCTCTGGGCTGCCCCTCATCAGTAGAAGACCTACACCAATCAGGGTCCACAGCTAGCTCTTACCCAGCCTGGATGAAACCACATCCAGTGGTTTCAAAGCACCGTGTGAAAGTGGGCGGTAAATAGCAACTACTGGGTAAATGGGGAAACCGAGGCACGGGAGAATGAAAATTACTTCATCTTCGAGGCCAGCTGAGGTGTCCAGCCGAAGCCAGCAGGGTTTTCCCACCTGTTACAGCCACGCAGAGGAACGCGCTGCGCTGAGTCCAAGGGCCGACGACTGTGGCGAGTAACCGTGCTTGCCTCTTTGTCCAAGCGCGTTGTTTGTCTGCTCGCCCTGGCCCCCGGTCCCGGCAGCACTCTTTCCACTTCCGAAAATAAAACAGCATTTTTCACCCATTACATCTAAAACCCATTTAATCGCTAGACGCGGCAGCATGATAAGAACAATAATTCTAACTGGAGGGGGCTTCCTGTTATCCTGACGATAGCCATATCCTGAGCTAATAAAAACTTACGCTTTTGGTCCCAGCATTGACTTAGCTTAAGTTCTGGTTATTAATTCATAAACAGGAAGTGCCTCCCAGTTATCATCTCCCTGCATGAACTTTGGGGTAAAGACCTTTACTCCGCCTCACTGGTGCCGCCTCCCCAATGAGCAATTTTCGTGCGCTTAAACAAGATTTGAGGATGCATTTAAAAGCCAGCAGGGCTGGTCTGTTCCTGGCGTTAAACGGGATCTGATCCGTGACACGTCCGGGATCAGAGTTTCAGGCTTCCCAGCCCCTCATGTGACAAGGACGGCGTGCAGGCAGGTCCCTGCCTGCGCCGAGCTCCAGCAGCAGCACTGGTGGCGAGCTGCAATTTACAAATATTACTGAGATTAATTCCATAAGCCACCCACATAGAAAACTACCGACGCGGCTGCTAAAAATATACTATGAGTTGCAACAAAGTTGTCAGGAACAAGTAAGAAGCAAAGCAAAGAGGAACAAAACCAAAACAGAGGTAATCACTGTTTAGAAAATAAAGGTTAAAGCGTATAAACACCTCTTTCTACCCAATTCTGAAGGATGCCAGGTACAAGGCACCCAGGAAACCACTGGAGACATCCACCCAGGGCAGAAAGCTACCCACAGCCCAGGCACCGGTGATGTCTAGCAGTAAGCCCTCTTAAAATGGGGTCTCCCCTGGTCCACAGAGCCTGGCTCTGTTCTCTGCACAGGAGGAAATGTCTCACGACAAGTGCACCGATGATGATTTTGCACAGCAAGGGCAACATTGTCTAGAGGAGAGTCCGAAGAACCAGATTCGCACCTGCCTCAAACCATTCACCTCCTCTGAAGCCGATACAGCCGCCTCTGAGGAAGCCACATCTCCAGTGCCCAATGGGACGGTGGCCATTAGTTTGCCCCAACTCTGGAGCAGAGGCCGTGCGGGCTTACACCTGATGAGGCCCGCTTTGAAGCCCAACACATTCCCCCGTGTGGCTCCCAACCGAAACTCAAATCCAGGTCAAACATGGCGCGGCGGTGTTACTTCTCTTTTATTTTACTTGGTAGCTTTTTATGTCCTTCATTTTACTGCTCAGCTCTGCAACACTCGGAAAAAAATGAATGAGAAAAACCCGGCAGAGGAGAAGATGACAGCAAAAACTCTGAAATCCTTAAGACGAATGGGAAAATTCTTCTTGTACAGTGTGTGTGGGGGAGGATTTCACACCAGATATTCATTTATTTATCAGGCCTCGCCTATTAATATCAGGTGAGGCACCGTTCTGCTTCCCAGAACCAGTATTTAAGCCAGCTGCTCAGCGCAGGCACACACYGGTCTCACCTCCACGTTGAGAATCACGGGTGACTTTGTGCATGTGCTCTATGTTATCACTCACTTAAATTTCTACTGAAACCATTTCATAAGGCCTCCGAGGTGTCACATTTCTTCCCAGGGCGCCTTTTCTGTCAAAGAGCCTATGTTCTGAAATCCGTACGGTGCAGATACTGTTTCACCTACCCTCGCCTGCCTTGCGGTGGTGGCGGTGGGTGTGCGTGCGTGCCACCCGAGACTGCTCCGTCAAGGGCAGGAGCAGAGAAGCGATCGCCCGCCGCAGCGCTGATCCAACCCCTCGGCTCCTGCGCTCTCCTCAGTGGCCTGACTGTACCTGACGCTCCACAGGAGGGCTACAGACCAGGCTGGTTAATGCACATAACGTGAGGCTCGTAGGGGAGGATCGCAGTCCTTGCCTCCTTCCAAGGAGGAAATCGCATCCCCTGCGATAATAAGTTTTTATGTACGCACTGCAATATTGCAGGGAATTCTAAGGACCTCTCATGGCAACTAGGAGGCGAAAAACATTCATTAACCCCTCCTCTGCCTCCCTCGAAGCCATCCAGCAGCAATTTAACCTGCAAGCATACTGCAACACAAAACAGATAAAACAATCCCTATCAGCCTTTACGCTATCCACTGGCTCCTGCGATTTGGGATATTCACCTACTTTAAGGCTTGAGTCGTGCTGCAGAGCCTGGCCGTGGACCCTTCTGTATCGGTTGCAGGGAATTTGTTTTTACGGGTTGCTTTTCCGGGCATTTTTTCCATCCACTCTCTTTTTCCAGTCAGGCAGAAGCACGGGCGCCGCTGAAGTTAGGATGCTCTAAGGAACCGCTAAACTTCCACCGCACGCTTCGGTGCGGCACCGCCGCCTCCTCCCCGGGAGGAAGCCGGGGAGTTGCCCGCCCTGGCTGCGGCCGAGGCCTCCTCTCCCTTCCCTTCCCCTCCCCTCCCCTGCCCGGCTCCGGGGAGGCGGCCGTGCCGGCGCTCAGCGGGCGCCCGCTGCGGCGCGCCGGGAAGGGGAGCGCGGCCAGGCTGACCGCAGGCCCCGCGCCTCACTCCGCCCCCGGCCGCTGCGGAGCCGCCGGGCGCCGCCGCCCGCCGGGGGGCACCGCACTGCCCCGCACCGCCGCCCGGCCGGGGGATGCGGCCCGGCGAGGAGCGAACTTCAGAGGAATCGCCGCATTACCCACCCTGCCAGCGGCGCCCGCTCGGGAGGGGCTGGGCAGGCTCAGCGGCGGGCGGTGCGATGCCGGGCAGGCCTCACCGGCCCGCCGGTTGGCCCGGGGCC
>JAYKAV010002219.1:1314066-1381618 GCA_035582835.1 Phoebastria nigripes | reverse complement strand
GCTGTGGTAGGGTGAGGTGCCTCTGTGTGCAGGGAGGGAGGGAAGGAGGGGGGCTGGCGCGGTGCCCCCGCTCTCAGCGCGGCATGGCTGCGTGTGCCGGGGCGCCTGCAAAAGTTGCACTGGGGGTGAGAGAAAGGGAGAGAGAGACGGAGGGAGAGAGAGGGAGACGGAGACCGAGACGGAGAGGAGGGAAAAAAAAAAGGCAAAAAAAAAAAAAAAAAAAAAGCGAAGGGAGTTTGCAAATAATCAAGCGCCGATGGCACTGATCGCGGCTTCCCAGAAGGAGAGGGAGCGAGCGAGAGAAACCCTCTGCTGAGATTATGTGGGATCTTGTTTAACAACACATTTCAATCAGGAGAAAAAAGGAACAGTCAACAGAAGTTGGTGAAACACTTCTGTCTTCCCCCCCCTCCTCTTTATAGAAAAGAGAGGAAGGAAAAAAAAATAAAAAAGGCAGCTGATTGAAGCTTTGCAATTCACTGGCTGTGGGGATCATATAATTTGAGCTCATGTTTTACAATAGCATGGAAAATTCCTACCTCTCCCCCTCTCCCCAAATAAATCTTCTATTCCCTCAAGGCATTTCACAATCTGGTTCACTGACAAAAGTTCCAATTTATCCTTTTTTTTTCATTTAGCTTACTTGCAGTGTAAATATTTAGCGGATGCATTTAAAATAAACATACGTTGCTTTTAGGATTCGGTTTGTGTTTTTAAAAAAAAAAAAACACATCAAAGAAGTTTTTACTTACTGGGATTGACAGCCACTACTTCCCCCCCCCCCCCCCCTTTTTATTTTAAAAGATCCATCTCTCTGGTTGAGCTCTTGCTGTAGGAACACCAACCCAACCAGTATCATTTTTGTCGGTGCATACAGGAAACGTGTAGGTGAAGCCACATTATCCGGAGCCCCCTTTGCCTGACAGGGGCTTTACAAAGGAAGATCAGTCACCAGGTACCCATTACATAGGCAAGGAAGCTGAGACTCATGCAAAGCCTCTGGCAAAGGTGGAAATGAAACCTCGGGCTGTGATCCTGCGTTAACTTCCGTCTGGATCTGCCCTCCTGGAGCTCCTTACTGGCGAGCAGTCTGGGACCAGACCGGTGAAGCTGTACTCTCTTCACGCCTGCTGTTATGGCTGGTCCCCAAAAACGCTGCCTCTTGCTGCTGCTGGTGCCAGCCCAGACCTCTCCCACCGCAGGATTCGATTGCAGCAGGGCTCGACACCCGGCTGCTCCTGTTGATGTCTTGAGGAGGAGGAGGAGGAGGCAAGAGGTAACTTTTATTTGGGGATTTCAGTGAGAGCCAAGCGCTCCTGCCAGCCTGGTCGCTAGTCTTGGGGTGCTCAGAGGTTGCCTACACTGGCAGATAAAAGCGGGCTAGGGAGCAACCCGTGTTGACCGGCTGATGGAGCAGGATGGCCGTGTCTGCACTGCAAAGGACGTGAACCCCAGGATCCTGCGGGCCCCCTTGCTCGCAAGGTATCTTCAGTGTTTTGCATGATTTTTTCCCCACTGAAAAATGCCTGAAATAACAGGAGGGCTGTCTCATGGCCCATTAGCATTCTGTTTACAACATGAAGCAGAGGATACGTGTTAAATGTGTCGGGGAGTGGCAGGCAGGGCAGGTGGAGGTGGTTGAGGGCACAAAGTCGGCTGGGATGGCACTGGAGGACTGTGTACAGCAGAGGGAGCAAAACCTGCTGCTGTCTCATTCCTGCTTCATTTTGAGAGTGATCCCAAGACCAAATCTTGGAAAGAAATGGAGCTGCCTCCAGCTGGACTGCTGGGGAAGTCCAGGCCAGAGCTGGAGGGCAAGCGGTGCAGATGGCAGCGGGCGCAGTATTTGAACTTGCTTCTCGCCCTTCTTTTATTTAGCTATGGCGACCCTCAGGGTTTGGCTCTAGGCACTGAGTCAATAACCTCACATTTCCCCAAAACACGTTTCTGGTCATTGTAATTCTGTGCTGCTCTCTTCTTTTATGATGGAGGACATTATCTGCTTTCTGAGGCTACTGATGCTTGTGATCCCAGCCTGCCTCCCTGCCCTTGATCAGAGCAGCAGCCATGGAGCCCCGTCTCAGAGGCATGGAGGAGATGTGGAGAAGTATCAGAGAAGAGCAGAGGACAAAACCAGAGGAGAGGAGCAGGCTACTAAAGGAACCGGCTTCACTTCTTGTCATTACATTTTGCTGCAGCGTGGCTCCAGGTTAGCCACATCACCCTTTCTCTCCTCGGCTCTGAAATGGGGGCAGGGGTACCAGCCTCTGCTGCGTGAAACTGCACTGATGGGTTCTTCTCCCTCTCCGTTTCACCCTGAGCTATCCCGTAGCCATCGGGCCTGCATTAACTCCATGTCCATCAAAGCTAGCATGACACAGGAGCTTAAAACGTAAACCAAACTCACTCCCCCACCAGAAGAAAAGAGGAAGGGCTTGGCGGAGAGGTCTGCAGGACTCACTGTGTGTGGCCTGGGTACGGCAATGGTGCCTCCTGGCCCTGTGGCTGGTGGCTGGAGCACAGAGGGGGACGCGGGAGCAGCCAAACCTATGCGTGACATACCTACGGAAATGCTAAAGTTGCCTGGCTTCAAAGCACAGGTTATTCTGCCTCTTTTAGGGGCAAGGTGCTGAACTTGATGGACCACTTGCCTGGCCCAGGACAGCAATTCCTGATTGCCTTTCAGGTTCAGTAACGCCAAGGACATTACAGATTCTCATCTGCTGATAATGCGTCCAAAGATAGGAAAATTAATGGGGATATTTTCACCAACTAGGACCGTTCAGGTCTTACATATTTTTAAATATTGCTGCCAAATGAGGTCACATCACATTTGGTAAACAAAAACCAGCCCCAACAGGTCCTGACCTCAGCCCAGATCTGCTGCTAAAACCCAGTGAATGGAGGAAGCTTGTGGTGTGTGGGCATGAAGAGGGAGCAGGATTTCGCCTTCCTCCTTGGCTCACACAGGGGCCTCCCCGTGAGAGTCTCCTTCGGAGGGGAGTTGGGGCATGTGGTTTGGAGCCGGGGGGTATAACCCCTTGCTGCGCTTTCCCACTGCTGTGCACAGACAGGGATGCACTCTGGAGGTGGCCCAGCTCTGAGCCTACCACCTTCTTTCCGTTCTCTCCAAAACTGAGCATCCATACAAGGATGCTACACCCTTGGTCATCTGGGCCCCCCTGTGGAGTGAATGTACCCGTCGGGAGCCAGGCATCGGCAGCGAGGCCACAGCAGCCCTGGGGCAAGCCCGTCTCTCAGCGGGAGAGATCGTGGTCTGCTCTCTGCATGCCTGAGACCACAGGACGTGTCACTAAAATCTTGAATCCAGAGAGACTTTCCCAGCCTAACAGACTATGTCTTCTCTTTGGCCACCTCACACGATCACGAACCAGCAGAGAAGCACAGTTTAATGTCTCATCTTATGATTTTTCATATTTGGGTCTACCATAAACACACCCGTAGTCTGGGTAAAAGTACACGGCACGCTCAGCCTTGTCAGGGAGTGTYGTGTACCACTGAGGCAAGCAGCATCCTCAGCTACGTCCACCATGGCTCCTGGGCGGTGGTGGCAGAGACTAAGCCAGGGGAAGGAGGGGTGGCCTTTTTACAGTGCTGGGCTGGCACTCAGGGGAGCTCGTTTCCATTTCTGCCCCACATACGCAAATCTTGGTGGTCCTGGGCGTGTCACTCACTTCTCCAGAAAGGCACACAGTGTTTGACCAGCATGTCTCAGGGGGCTGCTGGTAACCCGAGCCTATACTCAACTGCAGTGGGAGTAGCAGGAGTTACTGTTTCTTACTGGAAATGATGAGAGTTTGGGATTCTTTTCCTTTTTTCTTTTTTTTTTAAAGTTAATACAGATTTTGGAGGTCAAGGTGCAAGAAGGAAGGCAGGCGAGTTTTAAGACATAGTTGTTGGGCACCGTTCCCATTTTAGGGGGATTGCGCGAATGGACGCGAGGTGCCCTTTGATCTCTCGGAGCCAGAAACGCTACGGTGGCATCACCTCCTCTTCTCTGCTGCCTCCGCCGGGCTCCGGCTGTGCCAAGAGCGCGCCGGGGCGATGCTACTGAGGTGAAATTTTTTCCTCTTTCTCCCAAAGAAAGCTGAGGGGGTTTGTGGCTCCCACCTTTCTCAGCTCATTGTCCATCCACTGCATTTTCTTCTTCAGAAAGATTGAGCCTAAAAAATGTACTAATAAAAGACTGTAAGGTACATTAAAAAAAAACCCAAACAAAAAACAGAAGGGAAAGGCTGCAAGCACACAGGGTGAGCACGTCCCCTTCAGTGACAACCTTTAATACCTGTTTGCCTTCACGGAGGAGCTGGAAGGCAGCATGTTGTTAACAAGAATCAGGCCCCAAATCTTTCGCATTAAGCAAAGCAAAATATTTTTGTAAACACCAGGGGAAGGTTTCCCAGTGAAATACACACAGATGTTTTCTTTTTAAATGTAAATCAGTGCGGGAATGGACAGTTTAATTAAAAGCAAAATTATTAGGTAAGTGCTGAGGGAATCTACTTTATTTGCTGGGTACGCTCACTTATTTTTACTGGTGAGTCAATTGCAATTTTTAATTTCTTTCCTCCTAATACGATCGGCTCAGAGACTAGCCACTGTGGTGTGGAATATTTGGGGGAGGATTTTTCCATGGATAGCAGGAATGTCTGCTCTGCATGCAAGTTGCGGGTGCCCAGGCAGCCTGCTGTGGTATGTCCATTCCCAGCCTTACATCTCTGCTAATCATTAGCAAACACTGGGTATAGGCTGCCTCCGTGGCATCACCTGGAGAAAATCCTGTCCCTTGTGACTGGGATTTTGGGTCGCTGCTAGCAACTGAAATGCTCGGGCTTACTGCTGGCTGGGATGCTAAGGGAAAGGGGCTATAGTGTTAACTGACTTTACACCCTGCTGCTGCTCTGTTGCTAGACTCAGCTCCCTTCAGTACCACCTGTCCCTCCACATGCAACCCTTTTTGCAGGCAGATGTTTTGCAGAAGCCCCCCTGCCCCTTCCCTCCAGCCCGCGCCTCCCTCTTCAGCATGGCAAACAATACAGACTGACTCCTAAGCACATCAGAAAACAGTCAGCGTACTGGACTGAGACCATGACTGCTTATTTTTTAATGTTCTGAGTAAAGGCTCTTATCTTTGAAGGCATATGGAAAATACACTGCATACTTGAGTGGGGTTGGGGACCGATGGCTCTGTCATAGCTAAAGTTCAAAATAAGACCACAAAAACCTACAGCAAAATTATCCCGTGCACCGGCGAGTGGGACTCTATAAGAACACAGATATTTTTACTCAGTCTGAACATCAGTGGCATCCTCAGTGCAGCTCCTGGGATGCAAATGCCTCTTTTGGCAGGTAACAATTGGCTTTACGGTGCAGACATACAGAGGGATGAGACTTAATTCCTGCTATGAAACCAGATGATGCTGATAAAGCCTCAATGGCTTCAATAGATGTACCCCGATATAGACAGGAGTGTGGCAATGAGAAACAGGAGAGATGTTGGTAAAACACTTTAGGTACCACGGATGGAAGAAAGGTGCGATGAAGGCGCACAGTCTGATTAGTGCCCYGGGGAAGGCAGAGATCTGGGTCACCTCATCCATGCCTACCACCACATCTGATCACATTTCTGAACCTTGCTTCCCCATCAGAAGTATCGCTGAAATAAATGCCCTAAAAATGATGTGGCCTCTCCGTTTGAGGGGTTAAACACAATTTCCCGTCATCGAGCTTTTGCAGTTGGCTCAGGTATTGTTGTCAGGGCCTTGGATTCTTTTCTTCTTATTATTAAAAAAGAAACTTTGAAATATATAAAAAAAGTGCTTATCAGATAATGAAATTCTAGCTGTGGTCAAGTCTTTCAAACAACGAGGGCCATGATTTAATTGGAAGTAATTATAGTCTTTTCTGAAGTATAATTTTTAGGGTATTTTTTCCCCTGACATTTGCAGTGTGGAAATTAAAAATAAAACGATGTCAGAATCACRAGATTTCAATCTGTCTTCAAACAATAATGTGGGCTAGTGTCAGAGGTTTGTCCTTGGCTGGAAGGAGGAAAAATTCACTGGAGAAAATCCTCCTGGTGAAAATCGCCAACAGCACCTACTCGTGCATTTTCTGTGCTCAGAAATTCCTGAGAGACTCCTGCTTCCCAGAGCTCACCAGAAACACTCCTACCTCCGCTGCAGTGGGAAAGGGCACATCAGTACCTCACTCCTGAGAGCACCGCATTTGTGATGCAGGCTTTGTTAATTATTCCACCGGTAAGGCTGTATTAAGAGACACGCTTAAAGCAAGGAAAAAAAATACCCATTCTACACAACAAAGATTAAATGTAGTCCTTATATCCTGCTGAAAACAACCCAGGGTGTAACAAAGTTATTTCCATATTTTTTTTCCACTGGTATTTTCCCAATTTTTAAAGAAGAAATTTTTCAAATGATCCTCTTCTAAATTTTGCCCTGATTTCCCTTTGTAATTCCTCAGCTTCCTTTGGTGAAACCACCAGCGTGTCCCCTAAACTCCAGCTCACACACTACGTCTTACCCAAAGTCCATTCCCAAGGCAGGGACAGTCTCCACCAGCATAAACTCAACCTTTTTGGTGGCCCATGGCATCAGCAGGGCCCCGTGGGCAGAACCTCAGCTGCTACCAGCCAGCGCAGCATTAGTGGTACCTGTGACGCTATGATGCCCACGGACAGATATGCATCTCTAAATACAGCCACTTGGAAGGGCAATTTGGCCCAGCCTTTTAAATCAGCTGCTCCAGACTCCGAATCATTTCTGTAGGGATGTGTACGCGAGGAATCATCTTGCACTCCGAACCCTGTGCTTCTGAAATTTTAGATCTGAAAATTTTAGATTCTGGGTCTGAAATTTTAGACTTAACGCCCATTTTAAATCCATTCCCGAACACCAGTCAAAGGGGAAGGAGGAAACTATTTCAGATTAAAAGGGCAACACATATGAAAAAAAAAAGTCATATATGGGCAGGCTGTGATTATGGCGTTGTGTAAAGTGCTGTGGAGGATTGTGTGAGGGATGCTCTGTTCTGCAAAGCGTGTTGTCTTTTTGATGAGGCATTAGGTGAGGTCCCCTATCATTATAGACTTTATGGAGTTATTCACCGGCTGAGTTACAAGCCAAATTCCCACTGGGCAATGCCTGCCTGGCCCACTCACGTACCCCACCTCGCCGCYCAGCTTTATTTATCCCATTCTCCGCTCCCCATCTTAAAAAGACCCACTGCGTGGCCTCACCAGCGCAGAACAGCTATGTTGGATCTCAGACTCGGCTTGGCTTCAACAGCAAGGGAAGGGACTTCCCTCTACTCTTCAGCCTCTGAAACAGCCTTTTCAAAGAAAGGTATCAGGACAGTAAGGTTAATTATTTTATTATAATGGAAGTTATGATAAGGGAAAAAATTTATACAGACTGAGGTGAAATTTTGGTCAGGCCTTATAAGACAAACTCAGTGACTTTAAAGTAATAAAACTTTATGTGGCACTTTGCCGAAGCTGATCTTCCATACTTCAGGGATAAGTACGTATGTGCTGACAGGAACCTCGTGGCTCCCAACCCGTACGCTGCGGAGAGCCTTGTGGGATTTTCTGGAAAGCAACTGCTTTTTCTGAGTTAAACATTCTTACCCCTCCTCCCCAAATGGCCAGAAGACTAGCAGCATTTCAAAGACAAGCATGCATGTTTACTTCCATGACTTTCATGCTGTCAACAGAAAATACTTGAAATTGCAGGCAAAGTTTCCAAGAAAGAAGAGATGGAGATTTTCTTTGCTTAGATTAAATTTCCCAGTACCTTCCAGCAGTCCTTTTCCTGCCTTTGCAGGGCTCCCTCACCCAGCCGGGAGCCTGGAGATCTGAGCCCATGACTTGACCACCGATCTGCTCGGGGACTTTGTGCATTTACGTGCCGTGGGCCAAGGAGTCCATCTGGTCCACGCAGTGCCTGCCATGACACAGCCCTGAGCTTGGCRGGAGCCTCTTGGCCAGCAATGGGAAATCCTTGTAATATTTACACTTATTTGACTATTTAATGGGGGTCGTCTCCTTTTCCAGCCCCGATCTCTGTAAGAGCCAAACCTGGCCATGATGTCCGTCGCTGTTAATGCTGTACCAATACTAATAGCTAAGCTGTCGGTGATGGGTTCACACAACAGTGCCGTGCCTTGCTGGTTAGCCACAGCCTGTGACTATGGCTTTAAAAATTGTGCTGATGAGGTCTTGTCTTGAGACCCTGCCGCCCACCCACTTCCATGCTGAGAGAGCCAAATAAATATTTACTACTTCTCATAATAACACCCAGCCGCACTCATCCTTACCGCTGCAGAGTAGTTCATCTAATTGAAATAAGAATATAAGTAAACTGTTTGTCAAGGCAGTTTATTAGGAAAAGCATTGCTGTGTCAGGAGCTCCCTCACTGTGAGAGATGCTGTGTTGTGTCTCTTAATATTTAATGCCATTTTAATAATRTTTCCCAGTTAGGGGCACAGGCTGATGCTACAGACTAAAGGCCAAGCCTGCCGAAGTGGGGAGGAAGGAAAGCTCATGGACTGAGGTCAGCTCAGCTCCATTGACTTATCCACTTGGAGGCTGGGCAAAGAGCAATCCTGCTCTTCTTCCGAGGGACTCAGCCACTCCCGGGTCCTCCCCTCGGCAACTTTATCTCGGATTTGTGGATATTGCCTTTCCTCACTCAGAAGGACACTTCAAAAGTTTGGGRCCACATCCTGAGGTGGTGGAGATGAGAAACCCACACTTTTCCTTTGGCAAAGCGATTTCTCATTGCAATGCCACTCCAGTTGGGCTCATTAATTAGATTGTACCATAAACTACTGAATTTCTCTCAGGCTTGTGATTGCAGCTGCAGCTACAGCGCTCTTACCTGTCTTTGGCAACTCTCGTTTTGGAAACCTCTAAACCTCCAGGTTAAAGTCAGAGGTGGTTTTGCTCAAGGAGTGGGGAGCAGCAGCTTAAGTATCAAAAGTCCCCACTAGTAAAGCATCCACCTCTGCATCGCCCTCCAGCCCTTACAGACCTGCCTTGGCTGCAAAGCTGCTGCTCAGGGGGTCCCCCAGTCCCCATGCCATCCCCCAGGACTTCTCCTGGCAGTGATGCCCAGCTCAGGCTCTTCCTTGTTGTGAAAGACTCCTGGCTGAAGGACCGGGGAGTCAGAGCCTTTTGAAGCTGCTGCATAATAAGCTGTATTTTTTTTTCCAAACATCACTAGAGAGTTCAATAATAATTACGTGAACTTTATAATCAGCCAAACCAGCACAGGCATCCACCTGGCCTACACGTAGCATTTGTGAGTAATTTTACATAAAGGGCAGGTACTTTTGAACTTAGTGCAGAGGACTTGTGCACAAACAGCTATAGGAGGAGGGCCCAATTATAAATAAACCGTCCTTAGTTGTCACTTTGCTGTCTCTGACTTCCCACGCATTCAAATGGTGAGACTGATTCATTTAATCTTACTCTAAAGCAGCAAGCCACAGAGGCAGTTTCCTGACAGTTGCTTAAAAAAGTGTAGCTGAGCTCTCTTAAATTGTCTTCCCTTGTATTATATTTAGACATTGTGATTAGAGTATCTGCCATGATATGCTTTTACTTTAAGGCAGAAGTTCAAGCCGCTCTCTGAAAGCAGAGATGTTCCTAGGAACCGAAGGGGTATGAGTGCTGGGGTTTGGCATTTAGGAGCAGAGATCTTCAGCGCCGCTTGCACTGCCTGCTCCCCCGGTGCAGCCAGCCTTATGAAACCTGAGTTTTCAAATAAGTGCAACATTATTTACCATAATGAGACTACTGGGAAGGGTGGAGGCAGCGAAAGACTTAGCGGCTGTTTCCATGCGTTTTAGCAATATCAGCTGAGCAATTCTTACGGCCTTCCCTTCTCCCCCCCTTACCTCTTGTGCCCTCAAACCTGGCTTTTCTTGGCAAAGGCTTGGATGCAAAATCTGGACACTCCTGTCATATGAACAAGGCTTATATATGTTTGTGTCACTGCAAAGCAGATTATAATGACTACACTTCATGCATTTTACCCTAATTAAGTCGGTGGAGGTTTCAACACAGATACAAACTCGATGTGCAGCTCTGCCCTTGACAATTGCATACCGAAGAGAATACCTGAAAGCTCTTGTTTTGCTAAATATGCTCTTTAATATTTTGTAATGCTCAGGTAAATACAGTCGGTGAACGCGGAGTCTTACGCATTTCTATATTATGATGGAGGAGGTTATTAGAGTTACGCTGAAGGAGGTTTCCTTGTTACGTGACTTGCTTTGCCAGAGCGCTTGTCAGATACTGAACTGCAGGTTCCAGTCCTGCTGACCACCAGCTGCAATGAGAAGACCCCCAAACTCCAGCAGACTCTTAGCCACTGGTCTGGCTGCAGGAGCTCTACAGCAGGGTAGCAAACGTGACAAAATTCTGGCAGGCAGGACAAAGTGAAAGACCCTCTGGGCTCTATGGTACATGGGGAGACRGGGAGGGCTCTGTGTAGAGGGGGAACAGTAGGGGGCAGATGCTGTACCTCCGATGCCTTTTGTTAACTGGAATAAATRCTACTGTGGAATTTAACGCACTGAATTGAAAGGTGAGTTTCTTCCATGTGCCAAATGCTGGGTTTTTAGGTTGGTGTAGGATGCCTGTCTTCCTCCTCTAGCTGATCTACAGAGATCTGTAAATCTGTTATTGCTTCTGGATAACCTCATAGAAACTTGTGCTTTTAGTTTAGTATGTAGAAAACTTGAGGTCCTATATCAAGATCTTAATGTTGGTCCAAATGTGATTGGATTACCATTCTTTTAAGATCTGCTGTATTGCTTTTCTCTCAGGTAAAAATGTCATGCTAGATGCTTTCCACCATCCCCATGTCTCTAGAGAGAGCCTTGGAGACTTGAAGGTGACTTTTCTGTGAAATGTTCTCAATATAATTCCAAAAATACTTCATAATTTGGAGCCTGCTCCTCAACCTCCAGCAGAGATCAAAGGGATCCCAGAAAAAAATTAAGCACCATGCATTCCTAGGAGCTGAGCCTTTGGCTGTAATGAATCAATCAACTACCCTTTTATCAGCCAGATATAAATTGACTTGGGGCACTTTAGAGCCTAAGGCTAGTATAAGGCCGCTGGTTTAGGCTTTATTTCCATTAAAAAGTTTGACTCCAGAGGAAGACCTTTGTTTTCAAATGGTGTTTTTTCCATCTTCTTGTTATTTTCACCTTCAAGCTTGCTTGGCCAGTTGGGTATGAAAAGCTTGTTCTTGCTTCCTAGYGGCAAGATTATCTGTTGATGGTATTTATGGGGTGCTAATTACTATCTGTCATTGGTATTTATGAGGTTCCAATTGCTACAGTACTGAGGCGCCAGGTACAATATTAAGATAAGCATAAATGGTATTGAACGTGGACTCTGCTCTTCGCATCCTAGCGCTTGGCCCCTTTGACTTGAATACTTTTCTTTGTCCTCTCCCTTCCACTCCTTTTCATATCTGTGAGGCATCTGAGAAAAGGTGAGGTTTGTGCTCCGCTATGAAACAACCCTGGCTTGTGAGCTTACCCGGGGGGCACCCCATGCCCGTGGCTCCATCTCAGAGCATATCGTGCTTCTGGCCCTCACGCTGGCGGGCGGCCCAAGGCACCGGCGCTGTGACCGGCGGCACCGGGAGCAGAGCCCGCAGCAGCCTGGGTCTGCTTTGCCTGTAGCCTGCGCGCCGGCTGCTGCTGAATTGTTTTCCATAGGATGTTTTCCAAAACCCAGCAAACTGTGTCAACTGGGAGAGCTGAAATCAAACCAGGTGCTGCTTCACAGCCTGTGCACGGTCACAGAAGGTGTCCCAGTCAGAGACCATGGAAAGCTTTGAACTCCTTGGACTAGGAGCTGCCTAGAAGCGAGCAGAGAGCCGCTGGAGCCTGGCTGGCATTAATGTGAAGAATTTCTTCCGGCTACCGGTACTAGAAAGACAGTTTGCTGCTCAAACTAGAGCCTTTGACCAACTTGACTACCAGCTGTGGCCAGAGACTGAGTCTCAGCCTGATTCTGAGAAAAACACATGCCTGGGACTCCCTTCCTACCACTACAGAGAAATTAAAATGATCCCACAAGAAAGTGGAGATGAGATGAAAAAAATGCAGGTCACAGTAGCAGCTAGTTCCTAAGTGGGACAGGCATAAACTTCTTTAATGTGGATATAGAAGGGGACATATGTTGTTTCTATTATTACCCGATTATGGGAGAGTAGAGGGAAATTTGCTCACAACCTCAAGAAAGCAGTGTTCGAAACACATTTTTAAAACATCTGAAATTTAAAAAAAAAAAAATTAGGAAGGAAATTGAAATGAATATCTGTGAAGATTTTCTCCCTGCTTTTTGATCAGCTCTGATGGTTCTAATTGATGTCTAAGGAGAAAGCTGGAAAAGACTTTGAAATGCAGAAGAAAGGGATCGCACCCTTGGTAAGCCCTGCTTGTGGGACAGCAACCTCGGGACACGCTGAAAATGCATAAATTAGGAAGGTGCCACGAACCAAGATTTATTTACTTACCCTTACAACTATTTCCTTACCCTCGCATTTTCTGGAATGAAAAGCTGTAAGGATCAGTAAATACGCTAAGACTTTTCCTTTATGTATCACCGCTCACTCAAGAACTTTCAGCCCATTACACAAATAGCAGTGACGTGCTTGGCAGGAGCCCTTTGAAGCAGGTAGTGCCATTGCTGCCAGCTTGGCTTCCCCAGCAGAAGAGCAGCGGCGGCGGGAGGTGAAGGGACGGAGCCTGCAATGCCGGGATGCCCTCACCTTCCTCGCTCTCGCGAGTCGCTCGTGCCTCTCCTGCTTTGCCCCTGCACGGGTTTCTTGCCTCACAACCCATCTGAGGGCAGGCTCTGTCGGGATGAGCGTGCATTGCCAGATGCTGCGGTGCACCAGGTGGACAGCGAGTGGGCACCCAGCACCCGGCGCCCACGGCCAAGTGAGCCGGCGATCCTGCCCCTTGATTGCTGAGGGCTGCTCCATGACGCCAGTAGGTTTGCAGAGAACAAGCAGGGCTGGAGTCAGGTTACACTGACTCCCAAGGACCAGGCAGCAGCTTCCCAGGGAAAATACATGCCCGCGTAAATAAAGAGGAAAATAATTATAAATGACTAATTAAAGGAGCAGAAGTAAAAATGGAAGGCAGAAGCAGGACTGAAAGACAGAAGGAAAAGAAAAGCGCCTGCGATTTTCTGTAGATGCAGAGGTTTGCATTTTGCATCTAAAGAAATAGGGGAAGAAATTTAAATACATGTTTAGGAAAAAAAAGTCAAACGGGAAATGCGAAAAGAACCACAAGCTTTTGTGAGGAAGCCACTGAAAAGACAGAGCTATAAAGGCACAAATCCAAATATCAACCTTTGTTCCTTCAACAGTAAAAACCCAAACAATTCATTTAGTACAGAGTGAAAGTAAACTTTTGGGAAAGCACCCGAGGACAGTGCTGGGAATTGCTTACCCTGTTATTTTTGCTCCAGTCATTGGGCAGCATAAGTGAGGTAGTTATTAGTAGTGTTATTTATTCCAAGAAACATTGCATTCCTTTCTCCTCACCACGACCTTGCTTATAGTCAGGTGTATTTATTGAAATGTGCTCAAAGCCCTGAGCTGCACTACCACCAGCCTCCCAGCACCGTCTGCTCAGCTGGCCAGCAGAAGGATAAAAGAACCCTATCCAGTGAGATACCCTCTTCCCCATAGAATCATAGAATAGTTTGGGTTGGAAGGGACCTTTAAAGGTCATCTAGTCCAACCCCCCTGCAATAAGCAGGGACGTCTTCAACTAGATCAGGTTGCTCAGAGCCCCATCCAACCTGACCTTGAATGTTTCCAGGGATGGGGCATCTACCACCTCTCCGGGCAACCTGTGCCAGTGTTTCCCACCCTCAGTGTAAAAAATTTCTTCCTTATATCTAGTCTAAATCTACCCTCTTTTAGTTTAAAGCCATTCCCCCTTGTCCTGTCGCAACAGGCCCTGCTAAAAAGTTTGCTGCCATCTTTYTTATAAGCCCCCTYKRARTAYYRAWAGGCTGCAATAAGGTCTCCCCAAAGCCTTCTCTTCTCCAGGCTGAACAACCCCAACTCTCTCAGCCTTTCTTCATAGGAGAGGCGTTCCATCCCCCTGATCATTGTCGTGGCCCTCCTCTGGACCTGCTCCAACAGGTCCATGTCTGTCTTATGCTGAGGGCTCCAGAGCTGGACGCAGTACTCCAGGTGGGGTCTCGCCAGAGCAGAGTAGAGGGGCAGAATCACCTCCCTCGACCTGCTGGCCACACTTCTTTTGATGCAGCCCAGGATACGGTTGGCCTTCTGGGCTGCGAGCTCACATTGCTGTCTCTTCATTCTTCTTATTAAGGAAAAACTGGCAAAAAGGATAGGCCTTATAGCACATCCCAAAAGCCAACAGCTGCCAATGACGAATCTCCCTTGGACTCAGATACAGAAGATGGTTCCTAGTCCCTTCCTAGAGGGACATCCTACCCTGTTAAACAGTGAAGCTGGTGGCGGGTGAAATTGGGGCAAGGAGGTAAGTAGCAAATGGCTTGTCAGGGAAGCAGGATCTCACTTACAGAGCTCGTGAACTGAAAACCCAGCCTTCCAAAAGGCTAGATGGAAAACAAGTCTAAGTATGCTTTCTTCGCTCAACATCGCAAGGTACCTTCTGTACTCTGCTCTGTCATGTTTCTGGATGAAAGAAAATTCAGCAGGCAATTTATCACCAAATTAAAGTCACTGCTATCAAAATCTGGATCCAAAAGAGCCGAATAAATTTGATCTTACTTGTAGAAACGTATTTTGGGCGATGATAAAGAGCCTGGACCAGCTGCTTCTCACTTAGCTCTTATGTAGGCAACACCTGCACGGATTTCTGCCACAGACCGGCTGAGTGAGGGCTGGCCGGGGGAATTGCAGTGCCATGAGCTGAGCTGGAGAGAGAGGGGCTGGTGCTTGGGGATCACACTACGTTTGTCAGCCTGGGACGCTCCAGAGGTCCCTGGAGACACGGCGGCCAGGCATGTGCTGCCTTTTTTCCAGGCTGGTTAGGAGATAACGGGAGTGACACTGTAGGGAGAAGACTCAGACAATGTGATTTAAAAAAAAAAGAAATAAAGAAAAAATCCCCTCTATGATTTTGTGGCTCTCTGAGCACGCTGGGTGGTGGGGTTGGAAGTACGGGAACACAGGCACAAACAGACTTTATTAGTTTAATAAACTAGAACAACTAGCATATTTTTGACACTCCATCACTGTAACTAGCCTTTAGTGAGACAGGGTCTTCGGCCAGTGCTATTTCTAAGGAGGATTTTCTTGTCCTTATGCTTGCCCTGCCTACCAGGCACGTGGGGGCTGTGCTGTTTAACCCTCCTTCCCCTCATTTATATTCCCCATTCCCACACAACCCATAGGCAGTATTGTACAGCATTGCTCCCCTCCCCCAAACTTTCAATTGGTGGCACCACAAAGGAATAGATTATTACTGACACTGATCCCAATTTAATCCTTTGAATAATCTGATTTTTCCAAGCCTATTTATATCCTTGAAATGACAGTGGGGTTTAAAGTCATACAAATACCTGAGCCTAAGCACTGGTACTATCCACACTAGCCTACTCCAGTTTTGACCCTCCAGAATAAAGTGTAACCCCAAAGATTATGTGATAAATCCCTTCCCAAGTGTTGGTAGTGCACGACTGGTCCTTGGTCCCTCTTTTTGATGAGCAATACTTTTCATGCTACGGGTTTACTCTGCGTTACACTGGTAACAAGCTGAGGTCCCAAAATAAGTTTTAAAGCTCATATAAATGTAGAATTTCTTTTCCCTTTGTGGATTTTTAATAACCTTCTGGTGTCTGGAAATGATCAAGAAGTAAAGCTTTCATAGCAATGTAAGAAGTATAAACCCATTCTAGTTTGTTATTTCATCCAGCAATTTGAGAACTTTTTTTATTTTCCTGGGCTTTAAGGTGATCAGCCAATGTTTTCTCCCATCCCCAATCGCCTTCAGAAGCTTATTAATGTTTTACATTCAAAATAAAGACAAACCAATCTGAAAACAAAGCCATCCTTAGGGCTGCATATTCTAAATGTGCTTGCTGGACTATTTCCACTATTTGTAACCAATTMATTTTAATATCGCTCCTGCTTCTTGCTAGATCTGCAGAACTTCAGTTCACACGTAGCCAAGGAGTAGTTCAACCAGCAGTCAGCAGGTTTTTGTTCATTTTTTCCCCCCACTTTTATAATTCAACGCAGTGACTTGTTTATATAACTGAATCCTTTTGTTTCTCCAAAAGGGACTTGGATATTCCACTGAGCGATGACACCCGTGGTAGGTGATGGTCTGGTTTTTCCAAAGCAAAGACCTCAGTTTTCAGCAGAATTTACATTCCAGTAATAAATATTTAAAGGAATTATAACGGAACTGAACCAAAGAATGTCCCTCTGAAACACACACATACGCGTGCGCACATATGCGTGCGCGCGCGCACACACACACAGAGTCAATTAGTCTGGGGTCGCTCCGATGCAGATGGTGCCTCTGTTCAAACCCTGAAATATTTTGCTTTTTCCATTAGAAAACTTGGCCCCTTTGGATTTTTAATACCCCATAAAAAGCTTATAAAATGCTATTCCTTACTGTCTATGTAGCAGATCACTCAAACATCTATGTCAAAGGCATTTTCTGCAGCAGGATCTCTTTCTGCCCCTAAAAAAGTGTAAGAAAGACAAAGAATACAAATCGTGCTCATTTCTTGCTGTCGTTTCTCAGGTATGAACTTTAGGAGTTTCGATCATCTCTATTTTTTCTGCAACAGGCTAAAATAAGTGACACCAGTGTGGCAGTTTTGGAACATACTGCGGCTACACAACTACCTTTTGCCTTCAGATGTGTAGACTATTATTAAGCAAATGAGATGCTGATGTACTTTTCCATTTACAAAGCTTATATTTGCCCCTGTGGGCATAACACCAGGATGTCTTAATTAATGATGGTGAAGATCATATATATGACATAAACAAAAGAGCTGCTTTTTAAAAAGAAAAAAAAAAAAGAAAATATTCCCACTCCCTTGAGGAAGAAGAATGAACTGATTCCAAAAAGCAGAATAATGAAAACCAAAAGGCAAAAGAGGGAAGAATGTGGCATAAACATTGGAGTTACCTGCAAATGTCTCCCTCTGCAAACAAGACAGTATTTATTCTGTACAGTATGTTATATCCTGCACAGCACTTCACATTACTCATAGGATAACCTGTCCGTCTTTACATTTGCATTGAACCATGCCCACATTAGCAGCACTGCATCTGTATTATCCACTGGCTGAGTATAGTGCCCATTGAGTGCTGCCCGTGGAGGAGGAATCAGAGCCTGCTGTCCCTTCTCGTGCCGTGGACCACCTTATTTCACGGAGGAGGCTGATACCTGCAGAGGAGTTACCTGTGCAGAACTGACCCACTGAGACAGCACAGCGCGCTGGGGCCCGACATGTCCCTCTTCAAATTGGCATATGAAAATGCAGTGGTCAGTACCCTGCTCACCTTCATCCGCTGTGTTATCCGCATCCGCAGCGATCGTGTGATGGGAACAACACACTGATGTCTGCTTATCAAGGGAAGACTATTATCTCTGATTTTCAAAGCTTGAAACATATAGGATGGGTGGGAGCTGCAGAAGGACCTGTGTCTCACACACAATCTCACCAAAAAAGCAAGTGAAAGAGATGAAGAAATGAGTATTGGGGGGGAATCAGTCTTGGAGAGGGGCCCTATGGCAAGAGCGGAGGAGGGGGAGGGCTACATGTTATTTTTCCATTCATTCCTGTGTCCGGGGCTGAGCAGGAAAAGAGTACTTCATCTCCATTTCCACCTCCATCTCTGATTTTTCGCCTTGGGCATCTGGTCATTCTTAGCTCAGTAGGTTTAATTTGCTGACCTGACATGAACATATCCATCTTTCATGTTGATCCTGGCTTAAACTCAGCAGAAACAGAAATAAGAGTGGAAAATAACGTAGCTGGCCACTACAGACAATGACACTGAACCAGTTTAGGAGAAATAGAAGGTGAGCACAGGTATGTGGAAGGTCTCCAGCTACTCAAGTTGGTCTGCAGCTAAACAGCAAAAGGATGGGTGGGTGTCTGTGGACATGTGAGCATGGACATGCATGCACCAGTGGAGAAGCAGGGATAAACATTTATACACTCATCAATGCTCTTTGCTGCGTTCAGCTTTCTGCAGGCACCAGTGCGAGGAGGCAGCCCTGGGAGAGGTTTACCTTCATCTCTAGAGAGTTTTGGGATGGATCCTCTGGCCAGGGGAAAAAAAAGGAGAAAGACCCCCTGCAAGAAAGGTGAGATGCCTCCAGGGCAGGGGCAGGGCAGGAGAAACTCCTCCTGGGAGAGGAGCAGGCATGGATGGAGGCAGGAGGGCCTCCTGCTCCTGCAGCTCACTCTTCCCGTGCCAGCCCTGCTCCATCTGCTGGCAAGAACAATGTGGAGCCTCCCGCATTGTTCTTGCCCGGCCGGATCCAGCTCCTCCTGCAGCTTCCCCAGCCCAGATTCCCTCCATGGCCTCATTTCATCTGCCACAAGGGCCAAGGGTGGGAAGAGCAGAGCCTTCTCCAGGCAGAGGAGGGAGAACAACCCTTTCTCTTGGGTCACAGGATGAGGAACTGCCCTCCCATGAGCTTCYCTCTACTTTTGCTTCTAACATGTCATCAAGGTTACAAAGGAGCAAATTAAGTATTGTGCGCACTGCGTATTTGCCATCTGATCTACTGGTTGGCAACCTGATTTTGCTGCTCAGTTGTGGTCAGTCAAGCCCCAGTGAAAATGCCCTGCAAATCCCCCGAGCCTGYGTGGCGGAGTGGGATACTGCTGGGGATGGGGTGAGATGGCAGCATCAGCTCCTGTCTCAGCAAGTACCCAGGAAACCAGGGTGCAGCTGTGAAAGGTATTCTGGGGACACATGAGCACTTCGTCTCTCTGGTTTGCTGCTCAGCACTTTGCAAGGTTATTGTTTTGGCTTTGCCTCCATTTTCCCCTTGCCTACTAGGTGTTTAAGAGAACGTGCTGAGGAAAGCTCTGGTCTTTTCAAAATATGGAAGCAACATGGAAAGCATTTGCCATGTATGAACGGCATTGCAAACTTGACTCGCTCTTCTCTGTGCAAGGAGAGCTGGGCTGTGCAGGGGTTTTAAGAAAGCTCCCCTGTGAAAGGCAGTGGGATTTTTAGCTCTGGCACTGTTGGCACTAAATCATTTTTCTTCTTGTCCTGCCTTCTGTTATTGGGAAATCATCTGCACCTGGACTTTGCTTCTCTTTTCCATATGGGAAAAGCACCGTGTTCATCCTCCTGCGGTCCTTACAGATGGCATCTCTTTCAGCTCTGCATTAGAGCTGGTCAGGTGAATGGGGTGGGCTGAGGTTCCCCACGTCAGCCGTTGCCTCGGGGAGGGAAGAGGAGCAGCCAGTGTCAGACCGATGTTTACAGAAAGTTTAGTCCTCAGTGGATTTCCCTACTCCAACAAAACAATAGGAGGGTCTGGTGCTATATAATCCATGCTTCCTCTTCATTCAGATTTTATCTGTGAATTCTTGCAAATAATAGATGACTGAGACCATTATTGTTCTGGGAAATAGGAAGATGAAAACATTAGACAGACCTTAGCAATTTCAATGGACTTATTCATTGTGTATTTAGTTATGCAAGTCTTTGCAGAGTCAGGAACTAACAAAATACCTGTTGGAATAAGTAATAATCCTGTGTGTTCACAAAAGCAGCTCTCTTATGGCTCATTTTTAATAAGAGATACTGCTTCAGTCAACCAAATGCTACAGAGTTCAGAACAAAAAAAAGAAAACAAACATAGCTCCACTCTTAATGCCACAAGATCTTGGGAAGCAATCCACTCCAGCTCTTCTATGTCTCTGCTTTAATACAGGCATTCTCGATGTAAATTGCATGCCGGTGATTAATAGATCTTCTATCAATTGAACGAGCTGAAGTCAAAAGAACATACCCTTTCTTTTTTATTTTTTTTCTTCTTTTCTAAACCTGCATTTAAAAAGATTATTCAGAAATATTGGAATGAAAAGCGCTAGGTCAAAACTCACATTTTTCTAGCAAGTCTATGAGAACTTACTTTTAAAAGTCGCATACTGTAGAATCTCAATTATCCTGGAAGGCTTACCCAGGTTATGGCTTAAGTATGCTATTCATGTGCTGCCAGCTTGTTCTAGAAGTCTAAGATGGGCTGTAGTGCCTTGCAAAGCAGCTAAACTCTTCCCTGGGCCAGACAGAGTCCAGAAGCAGTTCAATGATTTGACTCAAGCGAAGAAGCCGCCCGCCAGCCCTGCGCAGAGCTGGGCTGTGCCTCGGCGCTACAAGCCACGGAGCTGTGTGGGTCTTCTGCAGTTCTGGCAGGGCTCTGTGTCTGCCTCCGCATCGCGTCCCGAGCTCTGGGAAGTCTTCTTCATTTAGGAACATTGCCATATGACTGCACAGAGCCAGCTTTGGCATGGTGCTGTGTGGAAGCTAAGAAGTCTTCATGGGTACCACCTGTGTGTGGACTGAAACCTCCTGCATYGCTCATGTATTATTATTTTCCATTATCTAGGACCTTTCCTTCTCCTCCTCTTCACCTCAGGTAAAGGGGAGCTGTTTKTATATCCATGAGCTTAAATACCTACTGGTCTTGGAAGAACTTCTCTAGCTCATTGTATGTTAACATTGTTCACATTTTTGATGCATATGCAATTAATAAAAATTGGGCAAAACTTTAAAGCTTTGACTATACTCTGGACAGATTATGAATTTTTTGTTCTCCATGAAGTATCGTTACCCACAAGGATAAGGCTACCCACAAGGACTAATTACTAAGAGGACATTTTACTCTGAAAGGAGAGCTTTCTCTCCTCTGCACAGCCTTCCTCTCGGTGTTAGAAAAACAAACATTCCCAGTTAGGCAAACGGGGCCATGCTCCCAAAGGTTTTTTTTGTGGGTCTCGTGGCATTTAGTGTTCCTATTGATCTCCCAAATTCAGGACAGCAGCAATTGTGTGAGAAACTTCGCTTCTAGTTTCCGAAAGAAATGCCTAGCTTTTGGGAAGAGATGCCCAAGGTAAAAAGGTAAAGACAAGGTAAAAAAGAACATGCAGTTTAGGCTCACCTTGCACAAGTCCATCAATTCAGGTGAAGGTAGCTTGTGAACTGAAAGCCTGAATGGTGCAAACTAATTCAGAATAAAGCAGTATTAGTGTGAAATATATGGCCAGCACAGGGGAGGGGAGTTATGCAAGGGAAGCTACTCTGCAGCAACTCCCAATGTGGATAAGCCCTTAATTGCTTCTAAAATCTCACCATTACTAAGCCATGCTTATAATTTCTAGAGGCCTCGAGTTTCTGGAACAACTGGAGTATGAGATTCAATTGCATTCACTTCAGTGGAGGATACAGTTAAGTATGGGCACGTTTGTAGGCTTGAGGCCAGTCATTAACTAATKGCGGTATGGGAAAATTTAAGTTTTTCCCATCTGATTTTGCAAAGTTATTTGGCAATACTTGCCCATGAGCCTTTTTTCACTTTTTGTCCCCCTGCCTTCCCTGCAAACCAAACCCCCACCAGAATCAGAACGGGCATTGCAAGTACACTAACTTCCCGTTTTCCCCTTACTGTAGACAAAAATATTTGCTGAGTTTTACTTTTTTATACATGCATACATATATATATATATGTATAGGGTTTGGGTTGGTTTTCTTTTTTAAACAATAGGTTTCAGAGTGTTTCCTTTGCGGCCACGCAAAGCCTCCCTTCCCAGCAAGGGCATGTCAGCGGGAGCGGCGGGGGTGTGTGGGAGTGGTGCCCCGGAGGAACTACAACCCCCAGAGAGCGTGGCGAGGGGCAGCCGGGGGGCAGAAGAGCAGGGAGGCACGGGGCCTTCTGGGAGTTGTAGTCCCGCGGCCCCTGCCTCGCTGCTGGGCCGAGGGCAGCTTTCCAAGCACCTGTCTGTTTCGTGGGAGGCAGCGATGACTCCGCTCGCCACCGCTCCCCTCGGGGTGTTGCACTGCAGCTGCCTGCTGGCAGCCCGACCGGGAACCGGTGGAGGAAGCATGGGAGAAATTTAAAGGTAAGGATCTCCTGGTATTTGCTGTGGAGTTGGCGGAGGAGGGGGGCTGTAAATCCTGTTGCCCCCCTCCCCATCCCCACCGGTCCTCCTCGCCCCGTGCTTTTGGCTGGGAGGTTTTGCCGTGTCGTTCCCGTGGCACATCGTTGGGCAAGTCACCTGGATTTGGGTTGGCTTGCGGAAACGTTTGCAGCATTAGCACGTGGGACCAGCCGCGTAGGGATGTCCTTCTCCCTTGCAGCTGTGGTTAGAAGAGTGGCTGTTGGTTCCTTTATGTAAAGGTTAGCGGGAATAAATAATCATTCAATCTTAGAAGAAGGAGGGGGAGGGAATCCCACTCCCTGTAGGGACTGGAAATCTTTCTCTAGTGAATAAGGGTCTTATAACATCCAGCTTCTTGCTGAATTTAAGCTTGCCTTTTTTTTTTTTTTTTCCCTTTTTCTTTTAAGTTGACTTTCTAGGTCTTAGTAGAGAGAAATAGCCAAACACAAATTTTGCGTAAGTGGCTGCAACAGCCTTTGCCTGYGTACGTTTCCTTGTTCCAGTGTTTCTGCTGTTTGCTGAACTGGAGGCAACTGAAAGTCTCAGGCTGCGCAGATCACTACAGTGAAAATCCTTGGAAATGCTTCAGTTTCATGCTGCTGCTTGATAAAACAGAGCAGTGGCCAGGATAGCGCAGGGAGGAGAAAYGGCTTTGTGTATTTCGTGGGTCAGGTAAAACACTCCTGAACATTTTGGCTGTGATCCTCTGCCAAGCAGCTGCCTGGGAGGCTGTTGGTACTTACACCTGAGTGTAAATTTGCCAGAGAGTTTTGGGAAATACTTTGGATGAGGGTGCTCTGTGGGCCTTCCAGGGCTGAATGTACATCACATGGTAATCCCCAATGGGAGTGGGTTCAATGACACAGTTATACCCTAATGGTCCTTTCCTACAAATAGTTTACTAATTATGCTGAAGACTGCAGATTTGCTGTATGTACTACTTACAGTGACACTGGTTCTCAGCTACTGCTTCTGGGATGGGACAACAAGCAGTGGGCATGCTGAAGACTGCGGGAGCAGAGTAGAAGTTTTTAGCTAAGGCTACTGATTCAAGAACCTATTTAAATGAAAAAAGTGGAAGCAGAGACAGGAGTCAGTCCTAGTAAAGGTCTCACCCAAGAGAAGATGCAAAAGGCAGTTCTCAGTTCTGCTGGGAATTGCATTGCCCTTTTAATGGTAATAAAGTAGCTTTGCTGTTAATCTCTGCAGATGCTGCCAAATGCTGAACAGGTCTGGACAATGAGGCAATTCCCGTCCTGCTCGGAGACTTGGCACCTCTGGGTCAACGTGGAGGTACGGCTCTTGGGCGTGTTGGGTTTGCGCACCGTGGGCACCAGGGCTGCTGTCGTATGGAAGAGCAGAAAGCAGAAAGCTGACGGGCAGGTGTCCTTCACGAATCAAACACGCACAAATGTTAAACACAGTGCCCTTGAATGGTTACCCACAAGGAGGGGATATACATCTAAAATGAGGCTTCTGTAGCTAATGTTAGACGTGTTGGTAAGAATTGCTAAACTTTCTGTGAACTAATCCATTACCTTAAAAAAACCCCCAGTTGCTGTAGTGGGGAGGGCTTGTGGGCTGCTTTTCACGTGAAGTTTTTCATACACCTCATAGACTTCTGGCATATCTGATGTTCTCCCTGTTTACAGTATTAGAGACACTGCTAATATGTAGGTAATAGAAAATAGTTTATGGGGGCAGTGGCACTGAATCTGAAAACATTCCCTACATATTCAAGAAACTTTCCCAAATGTGAGCAGCACCAATATAAAAAACAGGGGACCATATCTGCATGCAGCCTCGCTGAGTTCTGGGTATTTCCCTGTATGCTGACACCACATACGCCAGCTTAACCCAGGCGATGACAGCCACTGCAGGACTGGCAGCTCTGTCTCCAGAGCAGCGGCATGGCCAGGGATGCCACCCAAACCCTGGGGCTGGGCAGGTGCCCAAGGAGGAGGATGGTAGTGGTGGGACCTCCTGTTGCACCGAGCCCCGTGTGGGCAGCAGCAGCRGTGGGTGCCTCTCCCCGCTCCCTCCTGGAGGGGAGGGCTGTGCCAGTAAAATGCATGGACCTCCCTACTCCACCTTTCCCCATCTGCCGGTCAGGCTGCAATGTCTAAAACAGGCATGGATTTTCCTGTTTACCCAACATCAGCGTACCTCCCAAAAARCAATTGCGTCGGTTTTGTTTTCCTTTCCTCGTACATATTAGAAGTCAAACAGCGTGATGTGRCTAATGGATTATATTGACCCACCTCTGCCGTTGCTATTAATATCTGAAGAAATTCCCAAATGCTACAGCCCCAATGGTAGTGCAGTTGCCTGCCCGTCTTTCTCTTGCCAAACAGATTGGCGTAATTTTATGTTAGCAAGTCCAGTAATTGCTAGTCCAAATTTTGCTCCTTGGAAGTGTTAAGAAGCTAGGGACCAGATTATATATAGAAGAGAATATAGAGAGAATATATAGAGAATATCCATTTTTGCAATGGATAGCAAGTTGATTTGCAATGTCATTTGAACAGTATCCAAACAGCTAACTCTTTTTTTTTTTTAAAAAAGGAGGCTGCAGGGGTTTGGGGRGGTGTCGTGTCTTTTTCTTGCTGACCATAGAAACATAACCCACCCTTTTAAAAAAAGTGCATTCAGAATCCAACCCCAGTACACAGGCTACTAAATTTCAATTGCTGTTTTTATGTCATTATTGCAATTGCAGTAACTCTGTAAAAGACAAGACAAAAGGTTGCTCTTTCCACTTTGAGCTCTTTCCATCTTCCACTTTCGCAGCAAAGGTTACCCTGAGCAATGTRTACATCTGTCTGTTCTAAGTGTAGAAATACGTATTATTCATACCTTGTCAATGTATATGCTGGAAAACAGAAGCTGAATTTATAGCTATATTTCCTCTCTGCCAGGGCTTTTAGAGTTGAGTGTTTCAGTGTTTCCATTATAAACCCCTGTTTTCTGAGGTTTATAACAGTCTTGAAGAGCGTAGCGGTCTTGAACCATAATAGAAAGCGTGTAATGTTGCATTTACAATACAGCTGTAACTGCACATTAAGGAGTGTAATCTTCTCAGTGTACCCACAATGCTCCAATAAGGTTAATTGGAGTTACATATACTAAGAGAAAAACAATATTTTACCCTTGGAGTTGGTGCTTTCCATCCAGAGAGCTGAGAGCATCACACAGGGACAGWGTGCATCTACCTGCACCAGACTCAGAAAAATGCCGTTCCTTGCTACACCATTAAAATAACACCTGTGCATCTGCAAAGGCCCCTCTCAGCATCCGCTGCCCTCGTTTGGTGCCTCACTGCTTTACAGACTTGGCCAAGGGAAACCAAGGTAAAGGTGACTGGAAGAAACTGTATTTTATCAAATGTATGGTGAGGCTTTTGTCCCGTGCGGTGTCTCTGCTGTTTCTGCCCCTGGCTTCTAGTCTTGCATAAATATAGGTCCCATCTGAAACTCCAGGCTCTTCTCCATTTCCAGTCAGCTTACTCCATCTGGCATCTTGCATTCATGTGTCACTTTGCTTACGAACAGAAGGTAAATGAATTACAGTTCATCATAACATCCCACTGTCCCTGGGCTGTCTGAAGTAGTCCCAGCTCCTTTGCCATGCATCTGGGTAGTTGCTGGCTTCTCTAGTTAGCCTGAACTGCCACAGACAGAGCAGGGGCTCTTAAGGAGACAGTACCCCATACATTGGGGTACCTGTCCGACAGGTCTGGCTCTCTAAGCTGCATCTCTTCCAATGCACCTAGTTTAAATTTTTGTTGATGGCTGTAGGACTCTGTGCTGGGCCAGAGATCCCATCACGCCAGTTTGGGTTGTGTGGGAGTGTAACCATCAGAGCTGGGCAAGGGAGAAGTGTCTGCAGGTAGTGGTGTTCTGAGTTAAAATGAATACTTTAAAATGGATGGTGAGGAAGAAGAGCTGAAGTTAAAAGTGGACAGTTGCCAGGGCTGCTGGCCATGCTCATACTAGAGCTGATTTATCATTSCAATTGCTCACTTGAGCTTGTTGGACTTAATTGGCTGAAGGTAAAGAAAGCAGCAGCATGTTCAGAGTAGAAAGAAACTTCTAAGAATTGTTTAAAAATAACCCCCGAGACTCTTGGAGCTTGAAGACTTTGTTAGGCTCTGTGGCGAGTACAAAGCGGTCCTCTCAGATTGTCACAGAGCCATGGTTTTCCACAAACCTTAGCTCTGATCAGCAGCCAGTAAAAAGATAAGGTATGATGGCTAAAAGTTTTGTTCCATGGATTTTTTTTTAATTTTTTTTATTTTTTTTATTTCAGTGAAACTGAGAAGGATACATATTTCATTTTTGCACTAGCCCAGCCACAGTCTAAGGTTGTGCTTATCTGCCACTTGGTAGAAGGTAGCAGAAGGTAGGAAGGAGGTAGGAGGCTGGACTCACTGTGAACCTTAGGCTCAGATCACATCTACGCTTCAGTTTGAGAGAGCAAGTTAACATGCAGCAGGGTTGAAATCTTGTTGAGACTAAGTTCTTCTTGCTGTTCCAACTCATACGTCACATTATTTAGTCTTCCACTTAACCTCTCTTCCCATGGCTAACACGTCAGTTTATTGGGTTCACGCCCTTTTGCAAGTATTGCTAACCTCAAGCATCCAGAAATCACAAATTTACTCTCAGATTCATGAGACTGCAGGAAAAACATGCTTTTTAAAAATTGAGCCATTAAAATAGTTTAATTAGTATTTTAGCCCTGATCCTTTGAGTTTCACAGCTTTGGAACATTTTTTTCCTTGCTTTGAGGGCTTGACCGTCTTTGCCCCCAGTGAAACCTGTATTTGTCACAATTGCACAAATGAAGAACTAGTGCTTTATCAAAAACCTGAACTAAGCCAAAACTTGCAGTAAGAACTTGAGATTTGGAAATACTGTTTCTGTGATTGTGTAAGTTTGTTTTTTCACTTTTTCTTTTTTCTGCCCCCTCACCAGTTCTGCATGTCCGTGTTACAACATATCTGCTGAGAATGAGAGAGCTGAAGGGATTTCTGATTTGGTGAATTAGTGTACAAGGGGTCAGCGGAAAGGACTGCAGCAAAAAAGYGATGAATGGGAGAGCACAAAAGGCTGAACTAGAGTAAAGCCATCCGTATGTTACATGTGCTCTTCTGCAGCATGTAAGGGGCAGCAATTTGCATGTTAGTTATCTGTGCTCCCTTTCATATGGGTAAGAAGGCCTTTGGGAATATTGGGCACGATCTACCAAGAATTATTCATCGTGTGATGCATAAATTCAAGCAGTGAATATCCCCTGRATAGGGGCATGAGTGAAGATAAGGCTTTGCAATGTATTTTATATTGCCCCTAGATCTGCCCCACAGTGTGAAGGTATTATATGTCTTCCTGTCGCAGCTCTGTGTGCTCCACTGCACCATACATTTTGTGTTCTTACTGCCATCTGAAAATATCCAGCATGATTGTTCACACTGCAGTTATTGGCATTTTGAAATACTTATCATGGAGAACATTTTCAAAGGCAAGAGAGGCAACGGGGCACCAACCTCCCCCTGCCTGTCTACAGGACTCAGAGCAGCATTACCAAACCCTGCACCTGGTGTTCTCCAGGAGAACTTGTCCCGTGAAGGGATTTTTTTGCAGCCTAAAAGAGAGGCTCTGTGGATGCCGCTAAAGAATTGCTGAAGAACTGGGATTGGTCCTCAGTGATTACTTTGAACTGCCAGGTTGAGTCTCTGCAGTAGTATTGCCTTTCTACATGTGGGTGTAGTCTAACAGCTTCTGGGCTTCTTGAAGTATGAAAATCATTACTGTGGCAATAGTAATAGTCTGACTTGCTGGATTTTGACCTTTCTTTTTCCTTTGTGCCAGCTTACTACCTCTTCTGTGCTGAGACTAGATGGTGGTAGTACCCAAGTTGTAATGCCTGCCCTGGTTTTGGCATGTTTGTATTGTCTAATCCATTGTACATTCTTTTGTTCTTTCTTTTTGCTTTCTTATTCATCTCGGAGGGATAATTGCATCTAATCCCTCTGATTTTAGACAGTTAGAGATAAAGCATAAAGGCAGAGCTGATACTGCCCACAGTTCCCAGATGAGACCCGATTGTACCATTCTTGGTCAGCCTAAGGGCCATAACTCATGGGAATGTTCTCCATTCACATCTGTGGGGCTTCTTCTGGAAGCATGTGCTATTTGAAAAAACAGTGGTGGGCCTCAGACAAAGAATGCCTCTTTAGCTCATCTGAGGTTCAAGGTTTTTGTGACTTTTGGTGCCTTCCCCCTTTTGTCATTTTGAGTTTTGACAGGGTGTTCATAAATGTGTTGTATTAGTGAATTTACTCGTTCAAATACCCTGCTCCCTTGCGTCTGTCATTATCTTTTTACCTGTTCCAGGCCTTAGTACTGAGCCTGTCAGCTCACTGAGGGCACCAATAGATCTTAATTGTCCTGATTGGCCTCACCTGAGACCCCCCACCTACACACTCTGCCCATGGGCCCGGGAACCCCGTTGAAGGTTGAGTCTGGGGCTTCAGTTGCTGACTTGATCCCCTGGGTGGCCCCTGGTCCTGGCTCACCTCTTGCTGTGCCGATGGACCCTGTTACCTGCCTCCTACATTCAGCCTGGTGGGCCTGCACCCCTTGGTGAGGGCTGCTCTATGTGGGGGTTGCCCTCAGCTCCTATCCCATCCCCTCTCCTAGCCCTGGCAGCCCATCTTCAGGGCACCTGTGCAGGCTGCTGATGGTCTGTATCAGCGATCTGGTGCTTTTGAAAGAGGTACTGAGCAGCATGTTCATCCAGCTTTTGGCTTGTCCTTTTCACAAGCAGAGTGCAGGGCAGATGGCCACGGCTGTCCTCCCATGACAGGATGGTCAGATCTGCCTCTTCTTGGCTGCTATTCTCCCCTTTGTCCTTTCTATTTGTTCTTCGACTTCCCTTCATCCGTTAGGGCAACTCGAAGGATGCAATGGCCAGGGTTTCTCCAGCTGGCAATCCAGGAGCCATTGCACTGCTCTGTGCAACACTGATCGCTGTGGCCAATTGTCTCCGAGGCGGCTGCCCCGCTTTTAAGGAGGCTGTGTGTAATCTTTCTCTAAAGAAATCTCTTTGTATCGTATTGAAAGGATTCCACAATAAAATTATTGAACTGCAAACTGGAGAGGTAAGGTGGGGAATGTAGTAGCTACAGGTAGCACACTGAGCTCGCAAAATATTTCCGTTAATTGGGGAAAACCAGTGTTCTACATCTTCCTATTTGCAAAGTGCAGAAAAGGACTGGGCTTTATATGTTTTGGTGTCAATCCCTCGAGCTAATGGATGAAAGAGAAGTTGATAAGCACAGTTTAGTCAATTAAGTTATAGAACAAGGTGCTTCTGTTAAGTTTTTCATAGTTCTTTTGACCTGTGGTCCAGCACTGAAACACAGCTTGGAGAATTCAAGCCTTGAGTTTGTTATCTAGAGTAGCTTTTCAATCAAAGAAAGAAGGTTAGGTTTTTTTCATGGTGTTTAAAAACTGAACTTCACAGAAGAAATTATAACTTACTGGTTCTTACCATGATATTGTTACAAAGGCAAACATTTATACGCCTCTCTGCAAGTACAAGACTAGTCTAGGCAGGGTTCTTTGGCTTTTGCTGTCAATGTGGAGCTATTGATCCATGAACATAAATCCTTACTTATCTCCAGTCAAGTTTATAGGACAATGAAATTATAGGATTGCTTGAATCAATCAATGTTTCTAAAGCAAGCTATAGAAATATAAACAAGTTACCGATTATTTAATAAAGTCAATTTGCTTAGAAATGCCTGGCCATGGGCAGCAGATATTACATTAATTTCTGCTTTCTCTGGAATTTCACTGGGGCTGCAAGATCTTAATGTCACTATTAGCAAAGGTAACTTTATTTTAGAAACTCATTCTGAGCTCTCACAGCAAGAGGAAGAAACTGTCATTCCTTTTGACCACAAAATCTGTGCTATTTCTAAGAGGAGTTCTTTGAAATAACTAGGATATCTCACAGCTTGTTGCTTTAGAGGGGACTTAGTACAGCAGCACTACATTTAGTTAGCATAATGAGTTTTTTAGCCCCTGTGATATTGACTGAGTTTGAAGTACTATAACTTTTAGTCAGCTAAGATTAAATTTGTTAGTGAAGTACAAGTTTGCATAATATTTTAGCTTTCCTAGAATTTTAAGCTGGGTGCCTGTTTTTTGAGAAGCATTTAGGTTAACATAACCAGGTTCTGACCTGGGGAAACAATTTAAGTATAAAAGTGTGTCTTTCTGTTTCTCACTAGGAAGTGTCATGAAAGCGGCTTCCTCAGTGTGGTTTCACAGCCACCGTGTTTGCCTTTCGAGATCCAGTTCATTGGAGTGATTTTATTCAAGGTGGTTCAAGAATCTTCCATGAGCCCATGGTGTCCTTTTGGTGCTCCTGTCCATTTTGAATGCAGAGCAGGATCTTTGTAAGTGGACTGCGATGCCTCGGTGGTCTGTCTATTGAGTAGTTGGTCATAGTTCATCGTGCAAGAGTACAAAATCATCTGATTAATCTGCTTGGTCAATCCTTGAACAGGGATAGTAATGATGAAGTCATAGACGGCCACTGTAAATCCCTCTATTCCAATACATTAATATTCCCGGTACTTTGGCTATTAAGGTTGTTTTAAATATAAAAAATCTCTCTGTGAAATGTGCCTTTGATCTTTTTGATTGGTCTACCTTGAAGATGTTAAGAATTCATTTTGGCTTTGGAAAGGTTTTTGTCTTTAAGATAAATTGATATCATATATACTTACACAGTTTTGTACATGGGCTTTGTTAAAGCTTATACATAAACTAGTCTCTGATTAATCTCGTGGGTTTTTTAAGCTGTTCTGTGGTACTTCATTTGCAGTATTTTGTGGCTGAGCTGTCTATGTAACAGAATTTCCTTGATCTGAAGCCTACAAATTTCTATAGAGAAGAACTGCTGTAAAATTAAAACTTCACACCTTTCTAGACTTCCTTCATCTATCATAAAGTTGGTGTGGCTCAGCCTTAATTAGATTATTATAGACCTAAAACACATGAGGTAGAATAGCATGAGAGGAGTTGAATTTGATCGTTAGCAGGAGTTCATGGTTAGTCTAGCCGGTTAGTCATTAGCCTCTGAAATACATGAGACTACATTTTCCATTTGATATGCTTTGAAGACAGGTCAAAATCCTTAACATGATTTAGGTTTACTGAGAAGGTCTATAATCCTGCTTTTTAATAAGCTCTACAGTTCATGTCCGAATGACACTTGTGTATGTCAAGCATTGCTGAGGCTCATTGCCACACTTGTATTCATTCTGAAGCTGAAATGCATTGTTTTGGAAGAGCATTTACAGAAAATATTCCTGGAGTATAGCAGACAGGGCTTTAAGGCATGAAGGCTTCCTGGGCAACCTGGATTGTCTGTGTGCCGGGTTTTTTTCTTTTTCAGTGGAGGAACACTTCAACTTCTCACGCTTTGAATGCTATAATGTACTTCCCTTTTTTAATATTTACTGCTGCAAATGTCCGCGCAAGCTGAAGCTCTGGCTGTTCGGGATTGAACTGCTTCTGTCTTGTAGGTCTGCCATTTGCTGGGGAGCTCCGAGGATGCAGTTATGGCAGTGCTGGGGATTGAAGGATGAGATGGGTGTTTTGAGTGTAAGTTTGTGTTGAACATGTTTTTTTGTTGTTGTTGAAGTTTGCGTTGAACAAGGTGGTGATCTGTGGATTTTACTTGCTATGGAAGAGAAGAGCTCGGATGGCACTGCGTCAAGGAGCTGTGAACCTTGGTAGATGCGATCTTGAGTGAAGCCTTGTGGAGGCAAACGCAGACAGCGCTGCTGACTCATAGCAGTCTGACAGGAAAAGGCTCTCTTCCACTTCTGCTTGTCTCTGGCTTCCTCCAGCATGTGGTTAGTGAGGACTTCGTATCTGTCTCCATAGTTCTTTGATACCATTATCATAATCAGCCTGACCAGTGTTGCTCCACAAAAAGAACTGGGAGGTTGGAGAAAAATATCTGTGCTATTAACTAGTTAATTAGGATGGTGTTTCTCATGTAAAGGGCTTGTAAAGAGAGAGGGAACACTGGACAAAGGAGTGATAAATAGCCTGTTTTCATTGCTGCCTGCATCCCTGACTCCTTTCCCCCCTGCCCCGCAAAGCATCATGTGGATTTTTGTGACTCTTCATGGAGCTGAGATCTGTAACTTTGGGATGATAACTGCGAGCGTGTGGGTCTGTGGTGAGGAGTGCTCCAGGTGGGTTTTAGAGTCAATGCTGCACACCACCCTTCTTAATGGTTGGAGGTGCTGAGTTAAAACCCTCCAGCAAGAAACAGGTGCCAAGGCTTAAAAAACAAAACAAAAAGAAAACCCCAACATCAACAACAGAAAAGGATGGTTGTTGTTGTTGGGAGCTTGATTATGTGTTCTCTTCCAAATTGGATGCTGATGTGAGAGCCTCTTTTCTTTCATAACGTGTGTGTTTAAGAACTATTCATCCCACCTACCTCCCAGTGTGACTGGGAAAAGGCTCCAGTGTACTTCTTAAAAAATAAGTGAGGTCTGTACTTGACTCTGTGTTTGCTGATAGGAGTTTTGCCGTTGACTTTAATAGGAGGGCATCAGTCCTCTATGTGCAGATAAATACGTCCTTTAATTAAAAAGCCAAGTAAATTAAAGCACAGTGAAATCGGAATATTATTTCTCACCTTTTACACTTGTGGTGATTGGGTTTCTTTTTTGAAGGGACTTTAATGCATATGGGTATTTGATTTTAATTTTTTTTCTTGAAGTCCCACAGGATCAGTTGCTGGTTGGGATTGGCTTGTGCCCACTGATTAATTCCTTGCGTCACTGGTCTTGAATCTTGTTGCATTTGTTCTTGAAGAACTTGGCAGCAGCAGCAAACCGGCAGAGCTGTTATTGACCCAGAATAGCAATAGCATTGTTAATACAATAAGCAAGGTTTTCTGTGAACTACCGTGCTATTCTGTGGAGCTGATGAGCTGGTTAACACCTTTTACTTATTCTGCAAGGATCTGAGGCTGGAAGGGAATTAATGCAGTTGTGAAGCACAGAGAACCAAAATAGCAGTGATTCAGTTAGAGTAGAGCCAAATCTTCTTAAAATTAAACTCCATTGTGTTAGAGACTTTACTTTTTTGATACCTATATTATTAACTTCTCTGATAAGAGCTGAAAATGTAATACAGTGATATTGGAGAAGCCTTGCACATTAAATCTAAGCTATTATCTTGGGGTTGTATGAGAAGAAACCACTCTTCATCTGGTGTGTTACAGGAATCAGACGTTGCAGAATTTCTGTTTCTCAAGGTTACCATATAGTTCACAAACCTAGTTTTTTGGGTAGTTTTGATTTCCTTAACTTTCAAAATAGGTTGTATGGAATAGGTGGGAAGGCTGCAATACATATATGGGTGTTTCTAGTTTCATAAGTAACAAACGGTACTGGACAGTTAGGGGAATTTTGTCATGGGCAAGACTATTTACTTGCAAGCTGCTGCTGCTGCTGCTGCTGTTGTAATGCTGAAGATTTTTTTGATAATGGCATTTGGTAACTTTGAGTGTAACAGGTTGATGGTCTTCTCTCATAGAAGTGCTTCAAGGTTTGCTTTCTGGTTGACTTTTCTAATTGGACTGGATCAGATGCTTGAAACAGGATTGAGGCTTGCAGGCAGGAAAATATGGAAGAAAGCTGAGGAATTCATATACTACAGATAAACCATTTCCTGAACTGCAGTCAAAGCTTGACTGTTTGTGTGTAAGTTGTTCAAGGGAGTGTGACAGCTTGACTGTGCCACAATGCAGGGATAGTAGATGTTAACCCTGATACYAGAAGTACAACCCAGGGGTAGCCAAAGTATCTCCGGAGAGTTAATGGTACCTCCAGGGGGGCACTGCGTTGATCCAGGAAAATTTGCTGTAGTACTCATGAACCTGAGATGATACAGCCAAACAGTGCTGCCTGTGTGGGTTAACCAGTGTGACAGATGCTGACTTTCGGACCCTGGTACTACAGTTGGGTTTTTCTGCTCATTAGTTTTTCTTTCTATGTATGTCTTCTAGTAGTCACATTAGAAGAGTTTTCCCCTAATTCCTCCTTTTAGTTGTGATAGTTTAAAGTTTATGTTGTTCCATTCTTTTAAGGTATAACCAGTTTGGAGATTAAGTGCTAATGAAGTTTTATGTTGCAGAAATGCTCTATTTTTGTCACCTCAGAGAATGCCACTGTTTGTATGCCAGGGCACCCCTGAAGGGTCTTTATATTCTTCTTCCATGATCTGTACCACGGTCAGGCTCTCTCCCCCTCTTTTTTCCCCCACACTTTCTCCAGTTTCCCATACTTGATGTCGAAAAACCTATTCAACAGCACTGATGTCTCAAGTGGTGGGTATGTAAATATTTACTGGCATGACAGTCAACAACAGCGGCAGGGGGGTGGAAATTGCTACATCCTACCATTCAGGGAACCTTCAAGTTCTSTCTCAGAGAGTGCAGTCGATGAGAACAGGAAAAGTTTGCAGTTTGTACTTGAGTTGATGTGTTTTTGCTCTCTTGGTTCCTGTTTTGTTGCAGATGTCATTCATATAGCTGTGGAAGGCTTTATCAGCTCTTGAGGGAACTTTCCCGTGCACACACACTCACACCACTCAAGGCTGGAGCTGTAGTGGAGGAAAATGGAGCCTGTAGATCTCCTGGCATTTGCCTCCACAGAAATGAATAGTACAACGGTCACCCTGGCTTTGCTGGCAGTCTTCCTGGTTCTGCTGTATTGGTAAGTGATAAAGATGATATGGGCTGCATATTAGACACAAAGCCTGCTGAAGCTCCCCCAACATCTATAGTCTTTTATTCATAAGGGGAAACTGGAAGATAATTGGCTAGAAGGGACACGGAGGGAGAGTTGGTTTGGATGCAGAGGTTGAAATAAATATTCACAAAACTCACGATGCTTTTTAGAGAATTCTCTCCTAGCAATATTTTCTCGTAAGTGCTTTACCAACAAACTGCTAACAAAAATTGTCTTCAAAATTAAGAACTTATTATTGTTGGTTTCTTATTAATTTCTGTAGGCGGCAGGAATGTTGGTGCTGGTCAGAAAGAAACGGAGTATGTGTTGCAGGGTCTTGTTGGACCTCTTCTCTGTACTATGCTGCACACTTGTCCCTTGCCAGGTTTCTTGGCTTAAGTGTACAGACACTTTAACTGCTGCTTGAATTTCCTCTCTTGTTCTTTCCACATGGAGTAGTGGATACAAATCAGAATAACAACAGCTTTAATGGTTAGCACAGTAGGCATTGCAGTGAGCTGTGCTGAAATGAAAAAAACCCACCCTGTCTGGATAATTTATTTCAGAAATTAAATTAGCCGAACTGGGAGTGCTTTTCTGACTGTTTTTACTTGAATACCTCTTCAAATCCCACCTTCCAGTCAACCAATGTTTTTTCTCATTTGTATGTGTGTTCAAGAAAAAGTTTCAGGGACAGTGGTAGAAAAAGAACCTCGGACAGAAACCCAAAGCTGATCTAGAAGAGAATAGTGATGGCACCATGAGTTTAGCACAATTGTTGTAGCAGTGTAAATGACAGATCACATCTGCACATATTTCTTCATTCTTTGACCCTGTTGAGCTTTGCTCAACTTCCTTGTGTGTCAAGGGCGGGTCTAGAGAGACTAAAAATAGTCAAGTCAAGCCCATATTTGATGTGCGTTGCCGTATCAAGTAGGTGGGTGAGCCTACTTTCTTAGTAAGATCTGCCCAAATCATCACAAAGGTCCAAGTCCTACTTCCTTTGAATTTTACGGGGAAAAAGAGTGGCAGCACTAGATCCTTCAGTAAAACCACACTGTTTAGCTGCTGACCTGTGGAACTCTGTAAGCTTAAGGGGATGAGAGGGAGGGCAGAGGCACATCCACAGTTCAGAAATGCAGCAGATCCGCTGGTGAGATCTGACCGCCTGTGAGACAGCTGAAAGAGCCTGATGCTTCCACGTAGTACATGTCAAGATGTGCTCAGGTCTCTGAAGACACAGAACTGCTCCGTGTAAATGTAGGGTACATTCTGGTGCATGCTYCTCCAGAGCCTCATTTTCTGGTTCAATTTAAGGAAGGCTGTTCCCTGCCTTGAAGTGAAGACGTGGCAGTTTAGCGCAGAATTTGGTCTTGCCATAAACAAACCTAGCTCTAATTGCAGACTGAAGTCAAAGTTAAACAAGGCTCCTGGCCGTGGACAGTCAGCTGCTGAATTGAGTGCCTACCGTATAAGTTTCAAAAAGTCCAATTTAGGAGTGAGGTGGGAAATTGCCTTACAGTAGAGATACCCCATTCAGTGTTTCTCCTTTCCTGGCTGAAGGTGAGTACTGTGAAGGCAACAAGTAAAGGAAGCTCGAGTTTTATATGGGAAAGTGTTTTATACTCTTACCTGCCAATGGTTATTACTAACCAATCTTGTTGATCTACAGATACAGAATGATTTTAAGTAGCTTATTAGATACAGGTGCCTACAGGGTCACTCTTCCAATGAGAAGCTGGTGTTTCTTAAACTTTCAGTGAAATGTGCTGGGCAACATCTGGGGGCTATTGGTAGGTTTGCCTGGTGGCTAAGCTATACTGATCCATTTATTTCAGTAAAATGCAGTGACTGAACCTGTAAGGTTAATGGCTTGAAGCACATCTGCAAGTGCGGTGGTTGTTGTTCAAACCTGTCAACCTATTCATTTGAGAGTCTGTTTTTTATAAAGTTTTTTTATGCTGCATGTCTGTTTAATCAAATGAGTGAAAACCAATGCGTGCTCACAGCTTCCTTTATTCATGGCTGAAACCTTGGGTTCAAGGAATTATTTAAAGAGTATGTAAAGGGTTGCTAATAGAAATGCAGGTCCCTAATTCTAGCGAATGTTTTTATTACACTCATGTTGCATACCCAATTGTCTGGCTCTTCTAGGAGTCTGAAAACACAAGTGTATGTGTGGCAGGAGTAATAATAAAGTAATAACTCTTCAAGTTCCTTTGACGTTTTCATTCTAAGCCTTATTCTCGTTTTTTAATAACTTCTGAATTCTTCTTTTTCTAGCTTTTTCTGCCAGCGTTCTATCTTTTCAGAAGGGCAGTCATGGGGGGAGGGAGGAATGAATATTTGCTGTTGTAAATTTTGTTATGATAGTAGCTTATGATTGATTGGGGTCGTATTGTGTCAACTGTTGTGTGAGTACAAAGAATAGGCAGTTTGTCCACCTTGTTGGCTGTAAAAGGCTTACAGGCTAAACAAAAGGCAGCTGCAGGTAGAGAAGAGAGTCGATAGATCTAATGCACGCTAGAATAGTAACATGGTGATGGCAACTGTCATGTTATTGAGCTATTTCCTTAGCATGGTTTTTGTGGATGGGGATACTCGGTGGTTTAAATGACACCCTTGAGCTGCTGCCCATCGGCTCAGCCTCAGACGCTGTTAGCATGTGTATTGTAAAGCCAGCTGTGATTTATCACAGTTCAGCTGGCAGGTGGTATCTTGCTAAGTTGTGATAAGACCAATCTCTTCACGTTTTTGGGTAAGGTGAGGTCATATGAAGCAGGGAGAGAAGCAAGGGTTGATTGGGAAAGGGAGGAGAGGCTGTAGCTGCATAAAAATAAACTTCTAGAGAAGATACAGGTCTTAGGAGGAAACTTGGATTTTTTTTTAGAATGTTATTTATGGTACAATGAAGATCATCAATAACTCTATAACAAATCCTCTAATAGCACACCTCTGATTTCTCATGCGTTGTCATCAGTGTAATATGAAGGTCATGCTTGTAGTGTCTTGTGTCAATTTTAAATCAGTGGAAAATACAGCGACTACAATCTCTCAGTGTTTGTCCTCCACATGACTTTAAGTGAGCTGTAAGGAGAGGCTTTTTAAGGTAGTTGATTCAATGTTGGGAGTAGAAAGAACAGAGAAGCTTTTGGGTACATAGTCTCTTCAGATTTGAAATGGGAAGAACAAACCTGAGGTGCTTTTTTGGTAATCTGTTAATTTAACTGATGTGCTCAAGCCTGCTTGCTGTCCCCCATTCCTGAAGGACTGACTGAGTTGTCCGCCACCCTCCCTGTCCTTACTACTTGCTCTCAGTAGGTCAAAGTCTCTTTTTGCAGACCTCATATCATGGATTCTTCAAGGGCTCTTGCTACCTCATTTCTATTGTGATAGACAATGAAATTACTGCTTTACTGACCACAAAAAGGCATAATATGGCTAAATACATAAAGTTAAGTAATACCAGTGGCACAACACTGAGCACTCTTAAAAAATCTCTTGTCCAATCTCCCACCCCCTGTGATTTCTACTAGCCAAACTGATTATCAGGGGAGTTTCTTTTAAGAGCACTTTCTTTCTCAATTGCAAGGGCTGCTGTCTCTATTCGCTTAATCTCTGTGAATCTCAGTTTTTTTCAGGCATGAAATAAAAACAAACACTTAAGGGAGGAATGAGGTTAACATTTACAAATCCCAGTGATACTCTCCACTGAAAAATACAGTAGCATATCTATGCAACGTATTGTTCATTTTCATTTCAAACATACGCTGAGTTGAGTATCCCATGCTTGGTTGTAGCTGCAAACATCGCTTTGTGTCTTTCTTTTTGCTGTCTGGGAAGATGTTTGATAAAATGAAAGCAGGAGTTTATCCTGCTTTAAAGTTTAATGTACCATAAGCTTAGCATTATGAAGAAGCTGTCACAGCTTTCAGATACCTGTGTTCAAACTGGATTATCAACCCCTTGTCTAAACAAACCTGGGTTTTTTTAGAAACATGGAGGTTGGATGGGAGGTGTTTGTTTATGTTTGTAAGATGCACGTCTAATTGCATGCTTTCAAACATAGCAAAACATATACTAGCGGTGTTCTTGTCTGTTTCTGAAAAGCTAAATCATTCAGAAAGATGCCATTTTTACATTGAAGTAATATTAATGATCAYTTGTGTTACAGAAATGTATAGAGATTGAGAGATGTGGGTTCCACTGGATCTAGATACTGTCCACCCACTGCATAACAAGTCAATCCTGACCCAAAGCATTTGCAGTCTCTGATCAAAAAGAATGAAAACTAAACTTAATATTCTTTTCCTCTGGCCTTACGCCTAGACACTTGCACACACTTAGATGCAGGAGATATTTAGACATGGGGGACAACACGTGTTAGAGTTCCTCAGTTGGTGCCATGCCTGTACTAGACCACATCAGAAGTTAATCTCAGGACAGGTAGTATTTTGATACAGGTGACTTCCATACTGTTGCTTGTTTGGCATTACTTTATATCTATGGTTTTGGAAAGGGCTCTGAAAGAGAAAGTTTAGAGATAATCTGTCTCGAAATAAAACTTCATTCTGGTTTTGCAGAACCTTGCTATTGGGGCTTGATTTAGGCAAAACTGAGATCAAATAGATCTCAGGTTTTTTTTTTTTTCCAACTAGATGCTGCCTAAAACTAGATCTTGCACCGTTTTTTGCTCCTCAAAAAATCAGTATTTACAAAAGACATTTGATTGCTAGAGCTCTAGGCTTATGGTTTGAGTGCAGGTATAGGGTGAGCAGGTTATTCTCCCTAATGCATCCAGATAATGCTTCCAGACAGATCCAGTGTCAGGCAGTACAAAACTTGGATCCTTTCTGAAAGGAGCACCAACTGTGCGTGGGTAGGCCCAAACTTTTCCAGCTGTCACTGCTGCCATCAAAGGCACAGGGCTGCAAGGACCACTACGGCTGGAAACAGGCCTGGGTATGGAGCATCAACGTACATCCATAAAGATGTACAGCTCTGCTCTCATGTCAGGCTCATTGTGTTGAGACGTTCAGAGAGGTATCCTGATCCTCGGATGTTAAAGCGTGCTTGTTTCCCCCACTGGCAGAAAGCACAGCTCCGCAGACGGCGAGTGCTCAGGGGCTGGTGCTCCTGCCCTGCCGCTGGGCTCTGCTTGCTGAACGCTCCTCGGTCTTGCACATCCCTCCCACAGCGGTGGCTGACCTCAGAGCTGGGCTCTAAGGTTACGGTCCCTAATGAGTCTTCCCCTGTTACAACCTTGTAGCTTCTCAGTTTGCAGTGAACCCCGTGTCAGGTTTACAGGGTCAGATGGCAGGGAAGTTTTGGTTTTTTATATTCTGTTAACCCCAGCTGTTTTTATCCTGAAATGGCCATTATGTCCGTGGAAGTCATTCCCTCCCCTTCACTCAAATGGCTTAGGAAAGCTAGAAGGATCTGACTCAACAGGAAACATCAGCAAACTGCTGTTGATGACAGAAGAAACTAACAGATTCGGAATTGTCTTTGTCATGCAGCTTTACATCAAGCAAATCTGGAATTCCCACTAACGTGTCAAACATAGTTTGATCCCACAGCTGTGCAATATATGGCCTCCTCTTTGAGCTAAATCAAGCATCTCTAGGTGAGCCTGAGAAGGAGCAGAGTAAGCTACTGAATTATAATTTGGAAACACGCCATGCCATAAATGACTAAATACTTTCTTTCTCTGAAAACAAGGTAGATTTGATCATCCAGAATGAAGTTCACTCAGTGCCCTGATTATGCTGCTTTTGGGTAAACAAAGTTCTCTTATTTTTTTAGGAGAGGTAGAATAGTTTTCTGTCATTGCTTTTGCAGCTTCAGAGTTAAATTCTCTGGGATGTCCTCAGAGGCTGTTATAAATCCTTGGTTATCCTGATAAATGTAGCTCAGCCTCTAGTGCTGTGCAGCTTTGCTTTTGCTTGCTTGCACTTCACTGCAAAACTCAGAGGTCTCTTATGTTCAAGTTTGTTTTTATTTTTTTTAAATTTAGAGATTACATGGCCAGCCGTGTTTATCTGAAGACCCTCAAGTGCTTCCTGGTTTTTTTTGCTTTTGTGAAGGTGCATTTTACCCTAACAACTCTGTGTAAAAGAGTAAATCTCCAGCCTATTCATTCCTCGTGGTCTTCGTTCTTCCCTAAACCTTTTCACGCCTCTCCCCATAAAATCCCTCAAGCACAATTTGTTTTTAGTGCATGGAGATTATAGAGTTATTAGTATGTTAAGATAGACCTACAGGGATAGGTTAGCTTCCTTTCACGAAACAAGTATATTTACCTATCTTCTGGCATCATCTCCAGATCTAATGTCCAATGGCACATGCTGCGAAGCTGGCTGATGCTCACAAATGCCGTCAGGCCAACAGGAGCTGGACGCAGCCCTTGAGCAATCCCATTTCTGCTTTCCCTTCCTGCAGGGCTTGGAATGGACTGGGTCTGGTCTGGACTGGGTCGCACAGGCAGGAGAGACTGGCAAGGGGGGGGAATTACTCTGGCTTCTCCATCAGGCAGCTTCTGCCTGGGAGTCTTCTCTGGAGCTTCATTTAGCTCTTCTGGACTTTGGTTTTAACTTCTGATCTGCTGTTTGCCTTGGGGCAGGTTGCTTTGTTTATCTTGGGGATATTCAGGCACCTCACAAACTAATTTTGGGTGCTCTGAATTAGCTTGTAGGAGGTCCTGCCTCCATCTACTGACTGTATTAGGAACCTGAGGAACTTAACACACTGCTCTTGGTGCACTAAATGGAATTGAAATTAGATGATGAAAGAAGGCAATGTAAACAACCTCCTTAAAGAGAAGGCTCTGCCTGTGTGAGCAGTGGGGCACTCCATCCCATTGCGCAGGGGCTGTCTCTTGCTGTGTCTGTGCATTTAATTGCCAGACTCAGAGGGGCCTCTCAGGACTGCTGTAATTCCTCCAGTGCCATGAACTCTGCTCTCCCCTGAACCCCAGGGGACCCTATTGACAGTTCCTGTGACTGCCTTGCACTTGGGGTGACTAGTTTTGCATCCTCATGTTCTCCAAGGGGCATGGACTTGTCACTCCACATCTTTCAGGTAGCAGACCAAGTGTCCTGCCAGCCTGGCTGTGCTCCTTCTTAAATGGAAAGTTAAATCAATGGGCAGTTTTGACAGGTTAGTCTTCCTCAGAGTGCTGAAAAGTAAATCTGTGTTCTCCTTTCTCTTGTCTCCTTCAGCACTGCTCCCATCATTAAAAGAAAGTTGCCTATATTCTTCTTCGCTCCTTTTTGTCTTTGCATCAGGCTTGGTCAATAACAATGTTTGGTGTGTTTTGTCCTCATTGCTGGCTCACCGGTAATTAATGCCTTTGATTGCCATGCCTTGTTCTTCTGTAGGGAAGTTTTATACAGTATTTAATGGAGCTGTCTGAAAACTATTTTAAAATAAAATATTGACATATTATTGAGAGATTGTCTTTTATCAGTTCTCCTTGACATACCCGAAACCTTTACATGGACTTTTCTATCTGTTATCTCCCTAGGTTTGTTTTTGGCTTTTTTCCCCATTGAAAACAAAGTTTACTGTTCCATGAGCTCAGTGTGTGCTAACTGCTTAGGAACAGCCAGCAGAAAGAGCTCAAAGTATTTTCTGGCTTGGGTCTGGAAATGCATTTATTTCACTTTCACAGGAATAGTGGAGGAGTTTGAGAAAATGATGTTCAATGTCTGTCTCTTCATTCCCTCGCTTTATGTGCCATTGCTTACACTGGTGACAATTTCTTTTAAGTTCTGCTTGTTTATTTTACATTTTCTATGGCTGGAGTGACTGTGCAGGTCAATAGGGATACTAGAGTTTTAATACAGGGGTCATCTAGCAGGTGGGAGATTCTCCACATCCCTTCCTCTGGTAGTTTCTTCCCTGGCCAGTCCCTTCTGTCATGGTTCTGCAGAACCTGTGGGGTTGTTGGGGGAGTTTAATAAGGAAGCAATAAACAAGGGAAAGGGCAAAATCTGTTATATTGGTTTGTTTCTTGGATAGGAAAGGAAGCTGGATGCCCAGCAATGGCTGGAGAAGGACTGGGAAGAATGAGTGGGAACAGAAGGATAATGACTCCATATGAATTTGAAGTGGGTCGTTACAGACTGAGGTCAAGTATGTTTGGGAAAGTTGAGGCTGGAGGAAAGGAGCTGAACTGACATGTACGTTGGGAGTAGGGCATAGGGCAGTGGCTGTATGCTTGTGTTGACAAAGTAAAGTCTACTTCCTTGGAAAGAATAGCTCCTTTCAGCTAGTAGAAACCTTGTGATATTTGTTAGGAGTTGAGGGGTATGGGAAGGATGAAAAGGCAGTGGACTTTAGAGGAGATGGGTAACTGGTAACTGTATGACCACAAGCTCCTGCTGTATGAATGCTTTTGGATGAGAACTGTCAGCAGAGTTTTGAACCTGTAACCCTAAGTATTCTTTTAACTTACTCAGTAGCAATAAATCTGATGTAATCTGTGCATGCATGTTTGTGGTTTCTCATCCAAAAAGCTCCAAAGAGCTTTTATGTAAACACCCTCTCAGTAGAGCTATAACAAGATGAAGAGGTCGTCGAGGCACGTGGTTTGAAATGTGGGAAAGACATGAAATATAGACACCCTGGGAGAGGAAGGAGCAGCTGAAGGATTTTCAATGTGTTGCATGCTAGCACGAGGGACAGAGAGTGATGGTGGTCAAGACTGCAAGGGCCTTCTTCCAACTCTTAAAATATCAATATGATCTGCTTGCTCTCCAAAGACTTTAACAAACCTCAGTTTTAAGATTTTCTGAAATACTCATCATGGGTTGAGATGCAGCAATCTCTCCAAGAGAGACCTCAGTATAAGCTTCATGGTAGGAAAACTGAGAAGCTGTACGTTTATGTTAGGATAGATTTCAGTGAGTATAACACTAATGTTCTGGATTGTTTCATGTCTCTGAAAGTTATGACGTATTGTACCTAGCATGGGACTCCAGGTTGCCCAAGTATTTCCTTAGTAGCCAGTCAGGGCAGAGCTCTGGCCAAGTGAGAGACAACACAGCTTTAAGAAGAGCAAACACCCCTTGGTGGTTCCAGGAAGACTTCAGATCCACTCTGTAGCTGATGAAGCAGAGCTGTTCTGGAGTGGTGTTTAGCCRCCTTCACTTCTAGATACGTATCTGGCCTGCTGTCTCTCATCTCCTCTTAAGAGCTAAGAATAGGTGGTGCAAAGATAAAGGATCCTCAGTTTTGTGATAACTATTCCTAGCTATGGTAACAAACCTTGAGCCTTTCAGATCTCAGAAGAATAGTATTTTAAACTTTGTTTGTCTACCAGCAAGTTTTAGACTTCAGGTGATTTCTCACAGTTTGGACACCATCCTCAGTAGTTACATTTTTAAACTCTAAAATGTTAAAATGTAGTTAATTATTTAGTCGTTTCATAATTTATTTCCTTTCCTGAGATACGACTTTTGCTTAATACAAATGGAAGTGCTATCAACCTGAGTGGAAAACCAGCCATCTGGTGTTCTCCTAGAACACAGAGCCCTGTTGTTAAATGAAGGAGACCATCAGATCTTGGGTGTCAGGCACAGAGGAGAGAGGAGCCTCCCCAGAACAAGGTTGCAGAGATAGCTTGGAATATCAACTGTGGGCACAAGACGGTGGAGGGACTGTAAGAGCCTGTGCCTTCGGAGGCCATGCATCTCGTAAGGACTGGTGTATTTACAATGTAAGGATGTTCATCCTGCCAGGACTCAGGCTGGGATTTGAGACTTGGGATTTGAGTAGTTCGTCCCTAACCTGCCTCCTCAGCTTTAGTAGAAGCAAGCTATTAACAAGCATGGCAAGGAGGCCTCATTTCCATGATAGCTGGTGACTCAGTTCCTCTTTCAAACCTTGACTGTATCACTGATGGACATTTTTCTATTTAATTTTTGACATTTCTAGGGATTCTGTGCAGTAAAGCCTTTTCTCCTTCCTCCCCCCCCTTTTTATTTACGTTCCTGAGTGAAAGCATAGCCAAGCAGTGAGCTCAGTGCCATGGAAGCATTTTATATTTTGAGCAGAGATAAAAATCTCATTCCTTCTATAAACAAAACAAATCAACAGATGATGCCCAGGAGAACCATTTCTCTATAGCCATTTTCCTCCAGCTGCTTTCTATTCTGTGCAGCTTGCAATGCACCATATGAAATACGTGTGTGCCTTTCCGTGTGTGCAAAACACAGGTTTCCTCCAGACAGTGGCAGCTCCATCATAAAAAAAAACACAACACATTTTTTCTTTTACAATGCTGTAATAATAAGATTACTAATAGAGTTGAAATGTTTGGTTGTTTAATAGCGTATAGCTTAGCAATGCAAGAGGATATGCTGGAGGAGCTTTGCAGTCACAGCCGCTCCGTCTTCACTCTGAATGGGTTTGGACTATTGTCGTGGGAGGATGAGGGCCAGAAATAATCTGAGTGAGTTTGAGTGCATCATAAACATGGGGGGGATGAGGGTACAGCCAAAACGCTTGTTTGGCGTTTGCTGCCCTGCGTGTGCTTGTGTGTGTCCCTGTGTTGGTGAGGAGCTCCTCTCCAGTGCGGCAGCGGCTTTGTGGCTGGACACAAGCCTGTTGCAGGCATGAGCCTGGTGGAAGGCAATGAGAAATGGCCCCTCCAGCCTGTTGGAAGCCCTTGGTTGATGGCACCTCTTGCTTTCCTGCTTTTGTTTGGCCGTGGTGAACAGCTAAGAGGCTCAGGTGAATGGCCAAAAGCTGCAGGGGGGCGGGGGATGAGACCCAGCAGCACCGTGGAAGGAGATCATGCATGGGAAAGAGCAGAGGGTGCTGCATGAGGAGCTGGTAGAGAAAGTGCATGGCGAGGTCCCACATGCTTGGGAATAGTTGCAGGACAGCCCTTGGCAGAGGTGCAGCTGCAGGTGTCTCTTATCTCAGCAGCATCTTTCTGCTCATCTCCCCCTCCTGAGAGGTGCTTCTGTACAGAAGGAGGGTGACTAAGCCAGATGTTCCTAAACTGGGGCCTGGGGGAGTAGTATTTATCCTTGCAGGGGCAGGGAAAGGTGATAAAAGTTTGAGCATTGCTAGGTTAATGGGCTGTTTTTTTGCCATAAATAGTCAGTAGCCTCTGAGACATGGCGGAACTTAGAGCTGGCAGGGGGGCAGGAGGGCAGTAAAATTTGGCAACACTTCTTCTGGTCGTCTTGATAAAGCGTGGTTTGGAACTGAAGGAAAATACTGTGGTTTCTCATCCAGAAAGCTCCCGAAAGCTTTTGTGTAAACACCCTGTAAGTATACATGTATGTACACAGATACATATACACTTATATTTATATATAAATACATAGCAAGTGACTCAGAGCAAACAGCTTCTAAATACGCAGCAGAACATCACTGATGTGATCCTTGGATAGMTTGCGCTCAGTGCCCAAAGCAACCCCCTCATCCCGTCTCTAGCCAAATGACTTCTGGCAGCTAAGGAAATAACCTTGGGTAAAACCAATAGGACTTTTATAACAGGGACATTAGCTATTGACCCTGAATGTATTTTATGACACCACCTTGGTTTTGCCTTGTATATCTTCATTCTGTTGTTGTTACGTTGTTCTGCGTTTTTGAAAAACTTCAGTCTCTCCACACCACTCCAGTATCTGTCATTGCGGCACTCGGGCTGCGGGTTCACGCTCATCAGCACTGGATCATTCTCTAAGGCAGATCTGATCTGGACCGGGGTGGGCACRTGAGACAATTTTGATTTAACTAACTGGAGTGCAAGACAAGTAATTTATACCATTTCTGCTATGCTACTGGGAGAAGATAGGCTGTACCTGATCTGGTTCAAAGTTCACTTTTCCGTATTAACAAATTTGAGTTAACAGAGCTTGTTTCTACCAGATCAATGCTTTGGGTAGCGTGGCTGGGATGGTTTTGATCAGCGGCTTCTTGCCCTAAACCTGGATTTACTGTATCATTTACTGTATCATTAAAACAGGGTCTCAAACTCGCTTGAGAACTCAGTTCCATTTATTTTGTGCAATTGCCCTGGTAAAGTTAGGGAGCAGCAACAAAAGTTCAGTAGAAATTTAACCAACTGCCAAGTGCACATGAATCAGTTTTTTAAAACTTGTATTTGTGAATGTGTTTCCCAAGGTGATTTGCGTATGCCTGAGCATTTGGGCTTGTAGCGTCTATGGAGCTCGAACTCAGAGCTTTAAGGAAATGAAAGGTAAGCGTTGCAACATAGCTGGCTTTTTTTTTCAAAGAAGCAAAATATTTTAGGTGCTCAGTTCTTTTGAAAATTTGGCTTTAAATGGGGGTGGTTAACAGTGAGAAATCTTGTCCCAGTTGTTGGTAGCAATGGCTGGTTGTCTTCCTGGGTGACACTATTTTGTGTCACGTTATAGAGCTGACTGTAAAATTTAAAAACATTTCGGTAAAGTTTACGTGGACAACTTGTCTCATTCATTATCCAAGAAATTCTGAACTTTTAAATAACTGCTCTCAGCTGATTTACTAATGCAAGCCATTTAAATTCATAGGCTGAATTTGGCTTGCATTGCTTAGACCAGTGATAAAACAGTGTTGTTTTTTTTTCTTTCTTACCTGAGAACAGTTAGAAATAATTCTCTCACCTCTCAACTTTCACATGGACTTTTTCTGACTGAAAAATGTTGTTAAACATAATATTGATACAGTAAAAGAGCAACCCACACAGAAACCCAAGCTGCACCATAAATCCTTCTCTGAAGTTGCTCACACTGGTCATGTAAATAAAAGAAAATTGATGCGGTTTGCGGAATTGTGATGATATAGGGGAAATTGCTCTTATGTGGTAGAAATTGTGTGCACCTATGTGCACCCGTCTAGCTGTCCACCTACCCACCCAACTCTTTGTTTTTTTGGTTAGCTCTGTAGCTGGCATACATACCATGGAACCACTACCTGGGGCGGAAAATGTCCTTTCTCAAGGTTTCAGGGAGGATCATTACAGTGGCTGTTTTGTCTTTTCCTTGCTTGGCAAAGACCTTTTGACTGAAAAATATATTGCTCAGTTCAGGAGGAATTACTGTATCTAGTCAGACACTAACAACTTTCAGTTGAATGTGGTGGGTTTTGGTTCTCATTCCAAATAGTTTGTAGAGATATAGTGCACTAAGGGACGTTTCAGCCCTGATGACTGTTGATCCCCAAGGATGCAGCTGATCCATCTATGGTTTTTTTATTTGTAAATTGCATTGCATTTGTAAATAGCTGGTGGCCAAAATCATTATCAATGTGTTAATTTAAAGATCAGTCAGCATTTTCAAAGGCTGGACAGTTTCAAGAGCTTTCTCTGAGCAAGTTGGAGGCTCTGTCTTGTAGGCTGTGAGCAAATTGTTACAAAACACAAGAGAGTTGGTAGGAGTTTGTGGAATCATAATTAATTGACAATGGTTTTTCAAAAACCACATTTTCCAATTTAAAATAAGCTGTTAAAATAATTTAGAACAGTGTTATGATAGTCCCTTGACACACGTGGGTAGCTTTGGGTTAAACATATAAATAATGCTGAAAGGACTATATTTAGTTCCAGACTGATCCAAGGACAACTGAAAAACTGAAGGTCAAATAACAAAACGAAGAAAAGAAAATTATAGCTCTCCTTGTTCTGTTCTGCAGCACGCTGCTTGGCAGCCGTGAAGGTTCAATACTGGGGAATTTGTCACATACAACTATTTATGATTTGTACTTTAAGTAAAGCGAGTAAGCATGAAGTGTGTGTACTTATTGACAAAAGCACATCACTGAGTCTTGTCACACTGAATCTAGGCAGCAGCTCCTGAGTATTGCAGAATTTCTGGGGCCTGGATATTAAAAGATCTATGAAAGACCAATTAATCAATTACGGCTTTCCCCATGCTCTGTCTTGACCCTTGGGCTCTGGCAGTTTCTGCCTGGAACTGAGCTAAAGTGTAACCAGGTGCTGAATGGTGGGCTAAGACCATTGCTTGATTTTTTTTTTTTGTACAAGCTATTAAAACGATTGAACGAGAGGAACTTCAGGTCACTACTGACTTGGGAGAACTAGGAGTCTGTGCTTGAGCAGGAGTTTGTTTAAACAGCCCAAGCACAGAGCTCGATGCTTCCATTTGCAGAGATAAGGCAATGAGTTTCAACCCACCTAAGTCAACCCTCCAGTGGTGGTGTTTTTTTCCTCCCCGAAGGAGGGACCGATCCAGGCAGGATCCGAGGTAGATGCTAGGCTGTATTCTCTTCACCCAGGCAAAGCATTTCACTTACGTGACTGCAGGTAACACGGGCGCTGTTAGAGCCACAGGGCCAGATCTCAGTGGGTCCTGCCTATTTGTTCAGCTGAGGATCTGCACAAGGATGGCAAAACTCTGAATGCTCAGGCTGACAATAAATTGATGGAGATTGTCAGTGATGTGATTTGTGCAATCATGTTTATGCAATGTTTCACTTGACCTAATCTTGCCAAGCCTGATCATGCCTGCCTGTCCTCTTGCACAGCTCCCCAGCATGGCCAAAGCACTTGCCTACTGGGCAACCAGGCCACAGTTCCTGGGCCCAGATCCCTCCCCTGGGGTATCCGCTGGCCACTTTTTTCCAGCCAGCTGACACATTCTGACTGCCATACTTTTATTAGGGGATTTTGGTAGTACATGGTGTAATTAATTATTTTCAGAGGGTTTATTCCCTTTAAACTAGTTTCACACTAGCCTTCCTCTCCCTGAACCGCTTATGAAACCTTATTCAGTTGAAACTTCAGGGTAGTGGGGTTTTCAAATTCAGTAATATACTTTATATGAAATGTGTGCATTGTATGGACAATGTCTATTCAGACAAAACATTGGCTACCACTTGGGTGAAGATCAAATGCATCCTTAGCGGTCCTCAAAACCAAATGGGAATACAGTGGTCCAACTTGGCTAGCAACTTGTCCCACRATGGATGCATTCAACTCTGAAACTGCAACATTCAGAGAAACTGGCTTCTTTTTCTTTGATGGAAACCATGTCTTGCATAATCTGTGTTTTTGCAATTTCACTTTAAATCTAGGATTTGCATGTCAGAGATAATGGGAAACAATGATTTCCTTCCAATTATTAGCTGGCTGTTGTTTACATTTCCTACGAGCAAATCTCTCTCTCTCTCTCTCTTTTTTTAAAATATTTTTGTGCATGCTGTGTCTAAAAATAAATCAAATTAGAGGCCCAGTAATTAGGGCCATCCCTTCAGCAATGAGTTAATCTCTTTGGAGAAGTGAAGAACAAATTGGGATTGTTCTCAGCCAAAGTCCCAGCTGATGCATAATTTTTGGTCTGGTTGTTTCTTCAGCTCCTGAATTTATTATATGTTTAATCTTGACTGTGTTTCAGAATAAGGTGTAAACTCAGTTATGGTTTAGAAGATTGGTTGAAGTCTTATCCTGGTGAAGGCCCCTGTAAACTGAAACTTGAAATTTGGCCTTAGAAAGTTGTGTAAAACACTAATTCTTGCAAATGTGTCTCTTAACAGACACGTTTCTAACAAATGGTTGTTTGCCTGCTTCTTTTTTCTTTCAACATTACAAGGACCACTTACATGAATGGCGTATCTTTTCATTAGTTTAGTTGTGCTGTTCATTTATAGCTTCATTTCCTTTGCCTGAGACTTTTACAGATTATTTACAGACTAATTCTGAGTTCATAAACTTAGATATGCAAACATATGATTTTTTTTTTAACCACCAGATATTCGTGATTTGGGTGAGGAATCCCTGGGCAGAACAGGGAGTTCAGCAGTGCCACAGGTGAATGTGGGTACAGCTCTGGCTTTGCTTTAGTGTATGAAGCATGACACTTGCATGTGCATGCACTAGAGGAGGAAGAGGAGATAAATTCCTGAAACCTCCATTTCCCTTACTGTTGATTACCAAAAAGGAATTAAAAAGGAACTCCCAGCCCTCACTATGTATGGTATGGTCACCACAGCATATTTTGGAGTTGTTTTTAAAGGGCCATTAACCTCACTATCTAAAAGCAAGCAAGCAACCAGCATTCTTCTAACTGCCAAATGCAAGTTAAATGGATGCTTAAATTAGTTTTCATCTATGAAGAACATCTTGTTGTTCATGTTTAGTCTGTAAGGGTGCTTAAATGCCCCAGTTAAATCAGAGCTAGCCGCATCATGAGAAATAATCTTTACAGAATGTGCTATCTAACTATGCATGCCTTTGTGATGAGAGGAATATACCTTTCCTAACAAAACCAAGTAAGGAATATCTTAGGAGCATAGAAGGCTTGATTATGATCTTTATTACCTTGCTGTAAAGCAAGAGCAGCACCGCTGAACTCCGTGGAGTTGCTCTAAATTGAAGTGTGAGCTCTGAAATACAGAGCAGAATAAATTCACTTTATATACTTGAACTTGGAGAAGACAAGTCTCTGTGGCAGTCCCAGCAGGATTACCAGCATTCAATCAATTTTGGGGCTTGTATATCCCAGCATTGTAGGTAGGCTTGGGAAGCTTATTTTGCAGTAGAAATGTCACTGCTCTTCCACAGAATGCTCTGCTAACAGCCAAACCTCCTAAATAATCGTCATCCCTGCTGTTCAGTGTGTGAACGCTGGGAACAGAAGTGTTGGGGGAATCTTTCGCAGTTCTGGCAGAAAACGTGTCTCTCGGAGAATAGGAGACTTTCCACTGGCGCAAGTCCTTACTTTTAGAGACTTGTCTCTTTGCTGAGACAACCATCTGGCCATCTCTGAGGGATGGCGGTTTGTGGCGCGTTGCTGCTGGGGTGGGGTGTTATCTTTCCAGGTGGCTGGGAAAGCCTCTTACGCTTGCATGCCATCGCCATGAGCAGAATGCACAACTGAAGGATTTTGAATGCTTAAATGCATTATTCAGACTCCAAAATATTGTGCAATTTTTTTTTTTTTAGGGGGGAACCCTAAGCCTGATGACTTTCACTTTTGCTGTTTAAGCCATAAACAAGTCTTTCCTTGCTCATAGGTTTTGGGACTTTGAGATTGCTTTTGGTTCTACCTAGCAACCACAAGCCTAGAAGTAAGTTTTAGTTGGAGCCCTTTATCCATGCCCAAACTTGACTTCCTTATGCAATTGTGCAGCTTTAATACTGATGCTTTCAGAAAAATCCAAATAATGAGGGATTCGTGATAAAGCTGTGAGATTTTGTTGCCAGGTTTATTCTTGCGGAGCAGAACTAATAAAACTTTAAGGAAGAAGCCTTAGCCAAGTTTTTAAAAGTAGGTTATTTTTATTGTGAAGAAAAAAAAAAAAACACCAAACAAAAAAACAACCAAAGCTTGGAGATTGAAACTCAAGTTAATTTAATTCATGTGGCCAGTGTAGGCTTTTTGGTGAGCTGCAACCAGACAAACAGGTGTCAGGTGCATAGAAAAGAAAGTAGTATCAGTATGTTGGCTATGAACTGAGCCCTGCTTCCTCCTCTTTGCATGCATAGTATTACAATGAAAGATGGCAAAAGGAAATATGATTGCATGTGATTAAATGTTGACAGCCAAGGAGCTTGGCTTTCTGTTTACAGAGGTAAAAATGACAAAAAAGTTGGGGAGTAAAGCTTCCGATGTGTCTTTGCAGAGTTCTGTAAAATATGAGCTGAAAAAATGTAAGAAAGCATGTAATAGCAGTCTGATTAAAAAAAGAAAAAAAAAAAAAATTAAGATCTCCAAAATGTTCTAATGACAAAAATACTCTGATGCAAATTGCAAAGAAAAATCACTGCTCCCACCCGGGTGTGTGCTGTATTCCAGAGCAATTGAGAAATGCATGCTAACGGGAAAGGGGGGACAAGTTTTTCCCTTTCCTGGACTTTTGATATAATTATTTAGCCAATGCTGAGAGAATCTCTGCATACTCTAAAACTTCAGTCATTTCTGAAATATTGATCTGGGAAGGTCACTAAATTCCAGAGCCGGTGAGGTCAGGGTAATGAGATCAAGTGACAGGCCCAGTGGTACCCACTGATTTAGTTGTTTAGACACTGTAACCAAACCATGACCTTCTTGTTCTGCAGCCTCTTTGATCTAACTATGTGAAAACACAGCTGCTTACTGGATATYGCATGTTAATATGCATGTAGGCATTAGGGTAACTTTTTGTGACATTTATTTCAATTATTCTGGGGTTGGATTATAAAAATGAGTATCACCCACCAGTCCAGCCTTATATGTTATGTTACTCAGAGCCCTGTTTTGCTCTCCGTTGGTATAACTAGTGAGAAGAAGACCATGCAGGGTCTGTGAGATACTCCCCCATCTGACTTGGGGGTGATGGGGGAAGGTGGAAAAAATCCTCCTGAATGAGGCAGGGAGCAAGACCTCCACAGTCTTCTAGAAAGATGTTGGCGGCGGCCGGGGTGGCATTACTGCTATTTTCAATCCTGGCAGCTTTGCCTAAGGACTATCCTTAGATCAAAGTTTCTTCTAACAGACGGGTGGCTTCAGGTCACTGTGACTTGTGCAGTGGGCGCTGGCAGAGGACCCTCTGGCTCACAGGCTTTGCGTGAAGAGACTCATCGATGCCCCATTCCCATGCTCAGTGCTGATTCCTCAGTGTCTGCTTTCCCCTGCGCCCCTCCGTGCGATGCAGCCCGTGGTACAGGTGTTCAGCAAAGCGGGGCAAAGCCTCCGGCACGGGACCCGGCTCTGCCCTGGGCTCCGCCTCTGTGTAAAACTGCCTGTGGTATGGGTCTGTTCAGGGATGAACCTGCGTTTTACTCCTCTTTGTCGATCTTTGTATTTCTCTCACTTTTGGATAGCTGTTTGGTTTTCGACATCTCTGCAACACAATGGTTCCCTCTGGGGATACTCTGCCATCAACTGTCCACTGCCTGTGCCAGAGTCCACATGGTATTCCCTTCCCCAGGCAGGAAAACACAGGTATGGAGCAGAAATTAAGCCTGCTAAAAGCTGTACCATGCTCCCATGGAAATACCTACCCAGATCCATATGAGATCATACACTGGAGCCCAGCTGCTTCCTGCCCCAAGTTTAAACACCGTGAGCACAATAGTAAAGTTTCGTGATGTATGGATGTGACCTGGAATCACTTAGAGCGGAGGAGCGGGATGGAGAATTTATGTCTAGCCCAGGGCATAGCACGTGGGCTCCTGGCTATTGTGTACTGTTGCCTTTCTACTTGCACACAAGCTTATCAAAATGTTTTTGCAGGCTTGCTCCAACTTTCCTGCACAACTTTTAACTCTTCAGTTGAGGCCCTTTGTGAACTAAGCAGTAGCAGCCAGTGCTCAAAGAGGGTGAACGGTGAGAGCTCAGCTGGAGCCAGGCTAAAGAGCCAGGCTGCTGCAGAGCTCGGCAGGAGCTGGGAGCCTGCAGCGCTGTCTCTGCAGGCATGCTGACTGGTGTCCTTTCCCCACAGGCATAAGAGTAGATGGATTTACAAATAAATAGGAAGGCAGCCTGGAGTGCCACTGTGTGTGTCCCTCTGAGCATGATTCAAAAGTATGCACTGGGGAAGTTTAGAGATGATTAGACGTAGGGACTGGCATCAGAAATACAAAGTGCATCCAGAGAGGCACCACAACTCCCTATGAAGTCAAGCAAAAATAATCCCGTGATGATTTCTCTCCCCCCCCCCCCCACTTCCATGGAGACTGGTGTGGGGTACAGAAACCCAGGCCCACAGTACTGGCTGCTGAACAAAAGATGAAAAGATGGTTGCTGGCCTAATAATCTTGAATACATTGGAGTCCAGTTTAGTTCATAGTCTCTTTCATATGTACAGTAAGCAATAAGATTCAGATTCTTAAAGTATGTTTTTAGAAGGGAGATGGTTATCTTTTGTGACAGGCAATACTTCMAACTTTCATCCACACTGAAGTAAAGAATTGAAGCACCTTCTTTCTATGATTTTTCTGTTTGTTTTTTAAAAATAGTCTCTCCCACTTTGTATGTAACATTTGCACAGTGCATGCATAAAAGGTGAGCAGGAGAACAGTCGCCCTAGGCACTGGCAGATTTTTGCAGTGTACACAAAGGTCTGGAAGAAGCAGTTTCGGGAATGTCTTCCCTCCTGCCACAAAATGTCCCTTAGCTGCAGAAAAATAAATTACTTTAAGGTGGGGTCTTTTTCTTTTTGCATGAGAATGTAGATGTTTTATGGTAAAATTAAGTAACTGAAATGCTCTGGTCTTTTTCTTCTTGTGTTTATGTTTGTTCCTTGCTGTGGTTACCCATCAAGCACCAAACCAAATTGCTAAACATAGTACAACACCAAAGCAAAACTGCCAAACATGGTCCAAATTCATAGCAAGGCAACAAGTATAATCTTTTTTTTTTTTTTTATTGTGAATATCTGAGGAATTAGCTGAGCATTTGTGAAGTACCTATCTGAGCTTTTATCAGGTTGATTTCTAATGTGGATTTATATCAGAATTTGTATAATGAATGAGTGTGGAAGGAATGATTTCTGCTGCTTAGCGTTATCTGTATGAAATACTGACCTAGAACAGAAGACCTAGTTGAACATTTCAAGGAAAAATAGCTTTCAAAGCATGCACTTGTCTCTGTTCTAGGTTAAAAGTATTATGCAGAGGCTTAAATAGCTAGCTGTATTCTGCCCTTTCATATAACGTGATGGGGAACGATAATTTACTTTTGTGTTTAATATTGTGCAGCTGTGAGTTGGCTGTAAAGACTGGGAGCACGCTTACACCCATACAAGAGGCGTGCTCCAATTCCACTGTCTGTTGAAGAGGTGGAAGAAGTACTGCTAGAAAACTCCACAGAGTGCTATAAAACTCTGTCAGGAGCGTGTTGCTGCAGGGATCAAATAACTAAACCTGCAAAAAGCTGTTGTCTGTTCTTCTGATATGATGCGTGTAGATAATAGAGTACTTCTCAAAGAAAATTCTGAAATGGCCAAATTTGAAGGGGACCAGAAAGTCACCTTGCAAAGCGATGAGCAGTTTATGTTTACTTGCTTTGTTACTTGTATGCAAATTGAAAACATACACACATGTATAGCAGGGAAAGTATGGCCAGAGCATTTTCACATGTGGCTCTTGAGGTGTTAAATCAGCCAGCACCTTGAATTGCTGCAACGCAGGAAATTGGAGCTGGGTCCTGCTGCAGTTCAGGGTGAGGCTGGTCTGCCCAGGAGACCTCTCACTGGAGTCAATGGGAGCTTTCATGGAGCGAGGTCCCTGTCTGTAACGCACGGTATCGTGGCCCTGTACAAGTCAAGGAAATGGATTTCAAAGGTGGTGTAGTCAAGGGAAAATGGGGRGAGTGAAGGAAGAAAGTCAGTCAATACTGAGGTGCATGAGCAAGTCACTGAGAAAACGCTGTTTCAGTAGAGGGTGTTAAGGTAACTGTGGGGAATGCTGGTAGTATTTTCTGCTTTACTAAAGATGGAAACACTTCGTTRAATTTAAACCCTTCTCTAACTTTTAGCTATCCGGTTCTTACAGCAACCCCGTGAAGCGCATATGTGATACTGAAATGGATTAGATGGGTTGTGATGGAGATTGTGGGATTAGAGTTCACTTTCCCACAGTGATCCTCTCGCTCTGGGCTGCGTTTTTGCCCCCTGTACAGCTATACCTGGCTATGGGCATGCTCCCGCTCAAACTCTCCCTGGAGTTCAAAATGCCACACAACACTGGCAGCCGCGGAGCGTGTGTCACCCCAGCAGGCTGTCGGTACCGTTTCTCTTTTCTTGGGATCCTGGCGTTAAGGCAAAATGCAAAACACACGACGGGAGCCGGGCAGGAGAGGGGGGGATGCTCAGGAGGGAGAGGGTGCTGCCATGAGTGGTCACATTTCTGTAAGCTTTTCTGTAAGCTTTGCTCTTCCCCAGTTTACAAGCTGTGCTGGAGAGAAGGACTGATGTACAGAGATGTCAGACTGTGCCAGAGCAGAGTTGTGTTCTTACATAGCTCAATATTATGCCGTATCTGGGAAGAAAGCCTGAATTATTCAGTCACTTGCATAACTGTGTGTAAGAGTGTTTATAATCAAGGACTTGGGTTCTGTCCATATTTATGAATGACCAGGGCTGAGTCTGGGCGTAATTCCAGCACTGATACTGTGTGTAAGTTGCACAACTATTGTGGATACATGACATTGCTGCTCCACGCTAGGCCAGGGGACGGACGGGACATCTGGCAGAGTTTGTGCTCCCTGCTTTGAACAGCTCATGCACAGTGGGGACTGCTACTGTACAAGCACGCAAGCCCGGCACACTCAGAAGTCCTTCTACTGATTTAGCCACTGTCTCCAGCTAAATCAGAGATCCCTCTCCTTCAGATCGTTTAATTAGTTACAAGCCACCCCTTGAATTTACCAGAAGCCTATCTATCTCCAGCAAAAATAATACCCCCCCCCCATCCCAGCTATTAACTTCCTTGATTACTAATTGTTGACTCTTTTTGCCTTTTATTAATGGCATATGGATACAGGGTCTTTACTGTACTTGATGAAATGTTGGGCAAAGTGTTGCAATTAGTTCCGCAGCTGCTTTGGTCATTGATGTTAAACACTCGTACTTCTCTAGAGGCCACTTTAAATGGGAACCTGATCCAGGCCATATTACCAACCCCTTTTGCTTTCACCTTCAGCTGAAGGAGTGGAAGCCTTGATGTTACCTAGGGGAGAAAAGTAGCAAACCTGCCGTGTCTCTGTTTCACTCACACCTCGAGGCTCTGCTCCGTAATGTGCTCTTCCTGCACCACTGCTGGGCTCCACCACATAGGGGATCAGTGTATTGCTTCATCCCCTAGTTACCACTTTGCTATGATCTGGTCGCAGGCGGTCTGTTCGTTGTATTTTCCTCCTCTTCAAGGTCCCCTGTGTCAGGTGGCCGGGTGAGAGCCCCTGCTGACAGGACTAGCTCCCAGAGCTGGTCTTCAGCCACTCCTGGAAGTAATCAGGATCCTCTCAGCCCCCTGTGTCTGATCGTGCAAGGCACGAAGCAGGGAGATCTTCCTGCTCTGCAGATCCTACGGTCTAAAGCAGAGGACTGCTGGTACTGCTGTATTCATTATCAGCTAATAGCTGTTGGCCAGTGTCCTGGATGAAGGCTTTGCCTGCTGTACTGACATCCATCCAATTTGGGTAAATACTGGATTAAGCAAGAGAGAGGCAGCGAGAAAATGTCATGCTGATCTCCCAGAAACAGCCTGTGATGTATGACTTCTTTGCCTCGTCCTAAATGAATTAACACTGCTGTAGAAGATGGAAAAAACCAAGCCTCTCTACGCTTTCTACTTGTACATAATAAGAGAGGAAATCTTCCTTCCTGACCACACGTTGGCAGGTCAATAGATCCCTTCTGAAATGACACAGAATTAAGGATGTAGAATAATGTTCCTGTGGTAGCATGAGATAGTCCAATGTCACTTCCTTACCCAAAGTAATCTCTTTTTTCAAGAAACGCAATTCCAAGTTAGTGGGAAGTTGCCCTATTTATTTCTAGCAACTATGAGTAACTACTGACAACATAAGAGGAGTTTGTTTTGAGGGGGAAGTATCATTCCCAATTGTAGCGTGTTGCGGGTCATTTGGTCATAGAAATATTCTGTTGTTTGTCTTCTGGAGATACAACAGAGTTCCCTCTGTTGCTTCTACAAATGTGCATGTACAAAGCACACAGCAATGGAGCTCTGAAGGAGCTCGTCTTTCAAAGTAGGTGCTTATCCAACTCCTTTTCAAGTATATTTTTGTCCAAAGCCAGGATGCAGCATGTTGGTCATGCACTCCGCTTGAGGAGTTTTAATTCTTCATAGTTCTCCGAAGGCTGGACCAGGGCGGCACGGCATCGTCCCCGTCTGACGGCAGGAACACAGTGCAGCCCTAAACGGTTAATTTCCTCGCGGTGGTCTGTCACCAATTATCAGGAATGGCACTTCTCTTTGAAGACTAACTCTCTTTGGGAGGAAGATGGTGGCTGCTGTTTTTAGAAAGCAAAAAATGCAATTACCTTTACCAGAGGAAGGGAGCAGCTCTAACAGGATTTTTTTGTCAGACTATTTTTTTAGACTATTTGGGTAATAATTCAGTGATTATTACTGCACAGCTCTTTTTCCTTAGGGGATGCTAGACCGTTCCAAAAGCGTTTGTTAGTTTACTTAGACATTAAAGGGGTCCTTATGAATTTAGATTATGCTAAAGTACTTCAAAGTGTCCCTAGAGGTCCAAGCTGCTTTGAACTTAACCTTTTCTGCCCAGTCTTGTCATATGTGTGAGCCCAAAGATTGTAAGCAAGAGGTCGGTGATTCTCAGTCTTTTTAATACTTTGACCTATGTTACAACAGGAAAAAATAAACAAACCAGATTCCCTCTGATCTAGCCAGGAAGAAAGAGAGAGGACGGTTTCAGTGGGCCTCTTTGTAACCCACTTCTTAACCTGCTCGCTCTCCTGATCCATTAAACAGGACAAGCAGGAAAAAGCCAAACAAAACCCAACTTTAAATACCCATTGCCTTACTTCTAACTGCTTTCCTTTAAAATGTGTTTGGTCCTCAGGGCACCTTGAGTTCTTAATTTTTTTTTATATAAAATTTGAATAATGAAGCATGTGAGACACTTGTGATTGGAAAACTATGAACTTTAATAAAGCTGGTCATGCTGCTTGTGAGCTGTGTATATCACACAAAAATGTATGGCGAGATCCTCCACTGGGGCTGGTCAAAATAACTGCAGTGGCTCCAGCGGCGCTGTGCTGATTTACGTGAGGTGAGAATCTGGCTTGCATCCCGTATTATCTTGCAATGTGACTGTGCAGCTGTAACGCAATCTTATTCAGCTCGTTGGGTTCGGGGGCAACATAAGTGCCCGTGGTTATTTTTAGAAAAGCACGTCATTAGAGGGGTTCATATGATTCTCCCTCTCTCATATATTTATTTTTTATTGCTGTTGACCTACCTGAGCTCTTTTGGTGTTTGGAGACTTTAAAAAGAAAAATTCAATATTTTTCTCCACTGGGGTAGCTGGATGGTTTGTTTTTTCCCCTTTCTATTGCTTCACGGTGTTGGAGGCTATACAGGCAAGGCATTATTTTGCACATGATGCAACACAGCTCTTGTTTTTCTTGAAAGGTGGGTCTGACTGCACCTCTTTTCAGTTTTCAGGTGTCTCTACACAGCCTGCATTCTGCTTCACTCTTTAAAATAGAAATTGGACTGCTTGAGGGTTTTGTGGGTCATGTACTTCTCATTTTCCCATCTGAAATCTGAGCCCTCAGACCTTACAGTCATCTTGGCTACAGATAATCGTGACGGCTGTTTTTCCCATTTTGACCCTTTGCTTCAGTCCCTGGGCTACAAAGGGAGCATGAGGGCTATTGGTGTCCTTGGGATCAGGGTCTGTTACTGATCAAAAAGCCTCTTGGATGTGTGCGTCCTGTTTATATGCCAATATCTTCCCTAATAGTGTTAGGGAGGAGGAAATTTGGAGTGTCAGTTATTTTTGTAAGCAGAAAGTGCTGCCTATTTCCCCATGAGGCATGAGCAGCTCTTTAAGAACATTTGGAAGCATGAAGCAACAAGGTACTACTGGGTGTTATCACCAGCATTCTTCTTTAAACTATTTTTATTTGCACGTACTTTATCTCCAGCATTTCTTCAGTCTGAGAAGATCAAGCAGACGCCACATGTACAGTGTAGCCCAGACAGCCAGATGACACAGTACTGTTTTGACTCGAAAGTCAGACTTCTGCTAAGCATCAAGGGGCAAACCTTTATCTCTGCACGTAGTGCTGAGGGGTGTAGGGAAGAATTCATTCCCTCAGTCAGTGGAGCTGATCTAGATTTTCCATTGCAGCCTTTAACTGCGAGCCTGCTAGCTCTTTTCTCCAAAGTAGCTGGGGGACCCCCAATGAAACTTAGATCCACCAGCCCTGTACTGGTTCCTCTCCCTCATCTGTCTCTCCTCTGAAATTCAATTGCTGCAAAGAAAGTGCAGAAGACTCTGCTTGGTGCTCACATAAAGGTAAATGAAAAGTCTTTGCATTCTCTTTCCATCCCACCTCTTCATGACGTGCAATCACCACCTTGGTCCTGCTGGAATGAAGATTGCCAGTGACCCAAAGGAAGTGACTGGCTTGCCCCCAAGAAATACGTAAACCATAAAGGTGGTTCTTGAAATAAGAATTTGTCAGTAGATTGTAATGTACTGAGTCACTTGGACTGACATGGGTTCTGGGTTGCAGCTTGCTGTTAAGTGCAAAGTCTTGTCCCTTACAAAAATCTGCAAAAAAAAATTTCTTTTAAAAGCATGAGGTCCTCTTGTTCTGTGGAAAGTTTAGTGCATTTGTCTTCCCTGCTGCAAGGTAAGCATAAATCAGACTGTGTTATGATAGAGGTACTTACTGAAACAAATTCCTAATAAAAGAATAAACATGGAAGCAATCCATCTGTACCCTCCACATTCCTCAGTGAAGCCTTCCTAGAAGCACAACTTGGAAAGGAACTGGTGGGGTGGAGGGGGGATACCGCTTGCTAATAAGCACTGACAAATGAGGAAAGGTGTGTTAAAGTCAATTCTGCTTCCCAAAAAGCAAATCAGATTCCCTCTGTACTTTTATTTTGCCAGCCGAGCTAATCCAACCCCTGCAAGCCTTTGCTTTCAAAAGCTGGGTCACTAATGCAATGTGGAAAGCTCCTTCCGTTAGCTCAGATATGCATCATCTGGACTTGGTGGTTGCAGTATTGTCCTGAATTTGGCTATTGAAGCTGGCAACCCTATATATATTTATAAATACCTTTATTAACCTCCTTCCCTGCCTATCCTTTCTCCCCTTCCAAGAAAACCGCACTGTCAGAAACAAACCACCTTGTAACAGGTCCAAATTCAAGTACGCTATTCTATCTAGGTTAAATTTTGTGTAGGCTTTGCCTGCGTTTGATTCTGGCTTGCAGTCTGTCTTGTCCAACCAGAAGACTACATTTAAATAACGCTTGATAAATGGATACTTATGAAAAATGGCAAAAGCTCAAGAGGAATATCCATGGAGGAAGCATAGGAGAGGCTTGATCAGTTCCATCCACAGTTCCAAGTTACTGGTCCTAAAAACTAAACTGACTACTGAGCAGTGTTTAGATTTGGAAGTGTGGTCATTGAGAAAGAAGAGAGAAGTGGCTGTCCTTTACGGAAGAGGAGTTACTCTAACACAACTTTAGCACAGAGTTGTACTTCTTATACTGGTTTCTGCAGCACCTTTTGCTTTAAGACTTCAACTGTTCAATAAACAAACCTGGAATTCTTGCAAGAGCATTGTTTTTTCCCATCTAAAGGTGAGAGAGCTTGAACACAGAGAAATGATTTGCCACTGGTGCACAAGTTCACGTCAGAGCTAAGAGTGGACCTAAAATTTCAGGCTTTCTTGGCAGTGTGCTAGCTCTTACGCATTACATTGTGCTTGTGTGAAAAATGAGTACTGTGAAAAATGAGTACCATGAAACTATCTCTCCTCCCCAGTGTAGCTGCAGTGTTTCCTGCATATTGATAGCAAAGCAAAGCATCTATAATAAATTCCAGGAACCTTATTTCAATTGTTCTGCAGACGGTGATTACGGAACAAGGGGACAGTTGTGGTAGCAATGAATGCCTTGTCACTGTCTGAAAGCTGACTTGGCTTGTCTGCGCCTTTCCTGCCCTGCATCATATGGACCGAGCCGAGTTCCTCGTGAGTTTGATGCCTGTGTTGTCTCCTAAATAAATGACTTGGACTGCAAGGAAGAATACTCAGTGTTCATCTCAACTTCATGCCCATCCTGGGCTGTTTTTGAAAAGACAGTCTGCAGTGTTAGATGGCTGCTGTTATTCTGTACTGTTAGAGAAAACATAGCTTCTTCTCACGTTCCATTGCCTGCCTATCTGCTGCTGCTCTGTGTAGCTTGTTTTACCATGAGGGCCCCCATGCTGAATGATCAACACAGTTATTTGCCCTTGCAGACTGGGGCAGGTACCCAGAAGAGGTGGTCTGGAACCATGATGGGAAAAGGGGGAGGCTGTGGCCCGAGGTTTGCTGGTACACTTTGTGTTTCCTCACCCATGCGAGTGAGTGCCCAGAGGAGCCACCACAGACCCTCCAAGGTGTCCTTTGTGCCGTGCCCCCGTACTCGCTGGCTCTCGCAGCTCTGGCGCAGCAGTGTCAGTCCCTCGGTACCGTGGTGTGACTGCCAGCTCAGCACGAATCCTGCTTCACCTGTCCCTTTGTAGGATCTGGTGCTACACTTCCAGCCATACCTCACAGTACTGAGAGACCTTTCAGAAACAGCGTATGTATGGGGGGATGGGGTGGAGGGAGAGAGGGGGGAGGGTTGTTTAAACTGTCTCCAAATAAAGATTTGCTCCTGCTGTCTGTGGTTAATATTGATTTAACATATTTTTGCTACAACTCAATTTAGTCTTTACTCTCATCCAGCTGTGGGAGCTCTGGTTTGCAATCGCCTGTGCGATTAATCCTTTTGTGCATTTCTTTCATTGTATGCATAGTGTCAACTCTCACCTAGCACATCACATGCTGAAAAAATCCAGAAACCTGCCTTGTTTTCATTTGCTCTGTTGTACGTACACATCAGTGTGGGGTTTTTTTAAACAAAAATATCCGTGAAAACAATGCTGTAGTGTTAAACTTACATCCCTCCCTCCTTCCCCTTCTCCCACACCCTTCCATCCTTCCTAAACCCGTTAAAGGCATATATAATCATTTGGCTTTCCTGGCTTACTGCCATATTTATTACACGAACAGCAATGCACAACAGCACCTGTGAGTTTTATAAAGGTCTTATTCATCTGATGGGCTTGCGCAGCACTCGGCACGGAGACGAGGAATACGTACAAATGGAGAGGGAGGAAATACTGAACGCCTGCTTATGGGAGAAACTATGAGGAGCGCGGGAGGTAGGGTGAAGGGATTTTTTGAGTTGAGGCCTCTTTTGTGTACGTTCTACTGACTGACGAAGGCGAGCGCTCACCCCAGCCACCACCCGCAACTCACGCCCACATGCGCGCACATTCTTGCCTATAGATCATGCTCCCCTCTGGATGTACACGTAAAGGGCAAACACAGCCGTCAGCTCTTACCCCTGTCCCGTGCCTTCTGGGAATGGACTGTCCTCCTGCCGCCGCGCGTGCTTGAGAGAGGTGGCAGCGGGACGTGATTTCTGACGTTCTGTGCACGTGGTCACGCTTGTGCATCGGCAGTCAAACAGGACAGTAATATTTGTTGTGTTTTGCTCTTTCTTTTTTGGCACATAAGTAGGGGATCATATAAACAGGGAAAATAGTTCATGGAAGCTTTCTGTTCCTGCAGGTATGCACACACACCTGCACAGGTTTATCTGGAAGTTTGACGTTCTTTATACTGAATTAATAAAATAGTTGCAAGGGTTTTTTTGGTAATTTTGAGACATGTTCTTGCAATTTTTTTGTCAATCCCCTTAAAGAAAGCCAAAGTGGTACAAATTAATTTTGAAGTGGTATAAAGGTGTCCGCACTATGTTGTCTGCAACGAATTTAATCAGTGGAAGTTTTATGTGAAGGACAAGATCTACTGAAATGAAATGCTCGACATCCTCCTCCTGTATTCTGCTCTGTTCTCATAGTTTACATGCAGGTAACCCTTATTTTAAGATCAGTGAGGCTCTCTTGCTTGCAGACAACATGATTAATTAACTGAGGGGCAGTAATTCTGTAATCGGTAAGCAACGGAGAGTGTTAGCAGCCCAGATGAAACAGCCTGCTTGTGTATCCTCTGGAGCACCATCACGGGCATTTCTCCTTCTACAAAGAGAGCCTGTGCTGGTGCTGTTGGGCAGCAGAGTCCGTTTCTGGAAGGGGCGGTGAGGAATCATGGTCGTGAAATCCCCAAGACCCAATACAGAGGCAGACGTTGCCTTCACTGACTGGAAGCCGGGCACGAATCTGAAGCTCTGCAGTGATGTGCCACCCCTCTAGTGTGAGTTCAAACTTTGATGGAGGAGTACTTTAATTTGAGGTGAAGTGATTAAAAGAGCTGTGGATTTTTCCTCCCCTCTGCCAGAAGGGAAGCACCATCTGGCCAGGATAGGATGTGTCCCACCTTTCCACAGCAATGCTCCTTCCATGCTCTCGGAGAAATAAACGGCTTAATGTATGATTCTGTACTACAAGATGGTGATGTGCAGGGAGAACGAAGAATTGTGGTCCTTGATGGATACAGCTCAGCTGGCAGAGCCTTGAGTGCTCCGATTCCCCTAGTAGAGCTCCACTTGGTCCTGGGCACGGTGGCTTTGCTATGCTGCAGTGGAGCACGGCTTTGCTAGTGCAGGGTGTGTGGTCGATGTGGTGTACGGGTAGTCCTGTAACAGTACGGATTTTGTACTACAGTCATAGTTTTGCCATGGCTGCGTGAAGGAGAACAGGAAAACAGCGTAGGTTCAGTCTTTTGGATGCGACAGTTTTAAGAGCCCCGTGGTGCCTCCCCTCCTATCCCAGGCTCAGGCCAGCCGCAGTTCTGGGTTAAACCCTCAGCAGAAGAGGAGAGACTGGTCAGGACAGCGAGTTAGACAATATGAAGGTTGTAGAGTTTCTCAAGAAGCAGTTATGGTTTTGTTTTCCCTTAAACACAAATTAGGTTATTTCTTTCCACAGAAATCAGTGGAACTATGTTGCTATAAAATCCTATTAAGAAAGATCATACTTGAACACCAGCTTCTGGTTTTAGTGGGGTTTTCTGGGTCTTTCCTAAGACTCTTTTCCTGTTGGTATGTCAGTAACAGAGATATGCATTTGGAATTTCATGTAGTTTGAGAAGCTTTAAAGGTATTTTCCACTTGATAAGGTCTGTTTTTGAGAACGTAATGTGTTTATTACAGGTTATCAGATCACATCACTTATAGTTTTCTCAGAAAAGTGATCAATTTCTTAGAATAAAATGGCATTGAAAGAAACCATTCAAGTGTTTCCTAATATAGTGCCCCTTAGCCTATCTGTTGAAGTTTTTTTGTCCTTGTAATATCTATTTGCACAGTGCCTAAGTGCTGAAGTGCATTTTCCTAGTGTTATGGTTTGCATGAAATGTAACTCAGAAAAAGTGCAGTACAGCCTCTACGAAGGCTTAATATAAGACCTAAGCACTACTTTGAGTTTAATGTAAACCCTGTTTTGATGGGCTGAAGTAGGATACCTGCTGACTCTTTGCACAGTGATGAATTTCACCTCTACAGTTTGATTTGCAATTGATGTTAATAAGGGGATGGCTTACAGGGAAAGCAGTCAGCATGAAGACAAGTGTGGAGGCCCTACCTTCAACTGGAAACGGTAATAGGTGTGGTGCTCTAAATTTGACATGGCTTTTTTATAGCTTGTGAAATACAGGAATGGGTAGGCCTCTCAAAAAGTAAACAAAGGCATGTTTTCTACTTTCCACTGCTTATAGTGCAGCCCAGCAATAAACAGCAGTAAGCAAGCCAAAGGTAGGGATGAGAAAGAGTGTGGCAGGGTAAGTCTGGAAAGGGGGCTCCAGAGATGCTGAGCCCAATCCCCAGCGATTGCAGGCACCTATGTTATCCCCTAAGCCTTTTCATAAACTGATAAAGCTTTAAAGCTCTATCTTATTAGGTGATTTTGGCTCCTCTATGTGAATAAGCTCAGTAACACATGTCCTTGTCTTCATGCCTCAGAGCTCATTAATTTGAGGAAATTTATTTAGGAGACCAGTAAGAGCTGTTGTTAGGAAAGAGGTAAAGGGGCCAAAAAATTCAGCTTAGTGGCCGGATTTTGGGAAAACTTTTGCAGAGGGGTGGATGGTTTTCTCGTATCTATGAAGACAGGAAAAAGAAAAGATGGGAAGACTGATGTCTTCAGTAGGACAGAAAGGAGGGGAGACACAAAAAGAGAGTAAGTGAAAGATGTGGGAAAAAGTGGTGTGTGATTTTTCAGTCCGTAAAAACAAACATGAGAAGACTTAAATTTTTAATTTTGTTTGCAGAATAAAGGTTAAAGGGGAGGGCTTTTTTAATTCACTGATTGTAACTGGGAATTCAGGGACAGCCTTATAAAAGCTAAGCACTGAGCAGAAGCCAGCATTGCTGAGCAGTTGTGTGATACAGTGACAACCAGCAGATGCAGAAAGCAAACATCTGTTGTGCTGCCCAGCACTCACGGGCCAGCTTCGTGCCTAAAGAACAGGCCAGGGTCTGCGTGTATATTTACGTGAAGACTTCGAAATGCCATTGGCAATGGGGAAGGGAACGTATCAGAAATAGTGTGGCCAGCAGGAGTAGGGAAGTGATTGTCCCCCTGTACTCGGCACTGGTGAGGCCGCACCTCAAATAATGTGTTCAGTTTTGGGCCCCTCACTACAAGAAGGACATTGAGGTGCTGGAGAGTGTCCAGAGGAGGGCAATGAAGCTGGTGAAGGATCTGGAGAGCAAGTCTTACGAGGAGCGGCTGAGGGAACTGGGACTGTTTAGTCTGGAGAAGAGGAGGCTCAGGGAAGACCTTAT
>JAYKAV010002219.1:1296599-1313966 GCA_035582835.1 Phoebastria nigripes | reverse complement strand
GATTGGACATTAGGAAAAATTTCTTTACTGAAAGAGTGGTTAAGCATTGGAACAGGCTGCCCAGGGAAGTGGTGGAGTCACCATCCCTGGAAGTATTTAAAAGACGTGTAGATGAGGCGCTTAGAGACATGGTTTAGTGGCATGGTGGTGTTGGGTTGATGGTTGGACTTGATGATCTTAGAGGTCTTTTCCAACCTTAATGATTCTATGATTCTATGATTCTATATCTGAGTCCTCTATGGCATCTCCATAGAGTGGTCCTCTATGGCACCAAGGTGGGGTGCATGCACCCCAAGGGATGTACAAGATAGTCCATTAGAGTGCAGGAAAAAAATATTTTTTGTACCATTAATTTAAAAAAAAAAGTTTACTGCATCTTTATCTCATCCTTTCTTAATTTCTATTTTTGTGTATGCTTTATAATATACATAATTTATTAGTACAGTAGTACACGTATATAATTTATAAATAACTACATATACATACATTGGGAGTGCGTGCTCAAAAATGTTCTACTGTTAGGTGTGCGTGATCAAAAAAGTTTGGAGATCACTGCTCTATGGATCCCTTAGAAACAGCAAATGTAGCAAATTAATTGATAAGATAGAGTATGACAACTTGGACAATGCATTTTTTGATGCAGATCTACAGTGTGCTGCGGATATTATTGCTCTGAAAGTCTTGTATAGGGATGTTCATCCATCAGAGAAGGCCAGAGCTAAAAGGGCTTTTTCACATGGCTTTGGGATGTGGCTGAGCATGGCAGTGAAGCTGGAGTGTCGGCATTGCCCACTTCTACATCTGGCTTAAGTGTTTACAAAGGAGGGGGCGTTGGGAACAGGACCAGTGTTGTCACAGTAAATTTAAGAAGTGGGTTAAATCACTTATTTGGTAGTTGAGAAGTAATCTTCATGTTGCCCAAATTATTTATGTGTTTCGCCCTCAATCACCCTAGTGCCAGTACAGCAAGGGCAAAATCTTTATATTGCCTTTATCATGCTCAAGCCTTGCTGCTGCTTTCCATAAGTCAGATTTTGTCAGCCTTTCTAATGCTCTGCAATACTTTTTATTCTAGCAGTACAGCCAATTAACATGACCATATCAAATGAGATTACTTGCAGAGTGGGTCTGATCGAAACCCCACTGAGGTCAGCTGAGGAGCTCTCATGGTCTTCAGCACATTTGGGATAAGGCCCAGGATAAAGAGCTTGTTGAAATAGGGTGGTTGAATGAGTCCCTAGCTCTTTTCAATAGATTTGATTGAGCTGTGCTAACAATTTTTTCCAACTGGAAAAAAACAGATAACAGCATGTTTGCATGCAGGCGTGTGCTCTGCTTTCTCTCCCCCTCCTCCCTGCATGCACACGTATTTAGCACAGAGGCAGACGCGTGGTTGTGTCAACTAACTGACATGAAGCAGCATATCTCTGATAAAACTGGGACTCTGTTTGATGTAGTTGCAGTCAAATGTGCTTGACTTGAATAAGAGATTTTTTTAAAATCTATTTTTATGCAGATTTTAAAGCCCGTAAGGTAATGAGTCAATAAGACAGCTATTAACACTTCAATCTTTCTGATATCCAGAATAAGAGAAAGAGGTGGATGAGATCTGGCTGTTGTAGATTTAGCCAGCCTTTTCATGCTTGGGTTAAGTTAACCCTGTTTTATATGGTGAGTTTCGTGTTTGAGTAGTTCCAGATTTTTGCAAATGTGAGGTTCAACTACATGAAAGACTGTTTAGGTGTGCTGAGATGTGCACAGTGATATTTCTTGACTGCATCCTTCCTCCATTTCCACATTTATATTTCTCTGATAATGTCTGTTTTTCAAGGTAATCACACAATAACTTTCACTGACCTTAAAAATTGTGTGCTAGGACTGCCTGCTCATGACTGTCCTCATATTTTCTCTATATTGATCACAGCAGGCTTGAATAATGAGCTTCAATTTCTGTCATTAGTGCAGACCATGGAAGCACTGTGTCCAATTATTTAAAAGAAAAAACACGGAAAACTCTTGATTATATATTTTAGAAAGGAATTTTCTGTTTTCATGTAAGGTCCCAGGATAAATGACATACACACTAAATCTTTTGTTTATTTTGCTTGCCCCTTTCAGGGTATGATCTTAGTTATACTTACTGAGAGTTGCCTGTGTACAAACACAGGATGCTATTGAATGTGTGAAGTGTGCCTAACATTCACATATTTACGATTACTACATGTTCAGACCGACTAATTATACGTGACAGTGCAGATAATTAGGGGTTTGTGTAGGCACGCACTTGGTAAAATTGTACAGACAGTTGTGTGTCTCAGCTGTGTGAAAACTGTGTCTCTACTCTTCAAATTACAGTTTTTGTGAGCTAAAGAAATTTTATACACAGAACAGGTAGGGCGAACCCAGCAGTTCAGTTGTTGCCTTGCAAGACACACAGCAGACGTGCAGCGGTCTGCTTCGTGCCGACTCGGCGTTTCTCGGGGCTGACCCACGGGTCTGTGTGTCGGCGAGATGGGGCRCCCCGTTCCCCGTGCTCTCTCGAAGCCCTGGCCCCCTTTCTAAGACGCACACTTAACAAATCCCTCATTGTTCGTCTCATCCTTCCTCTCTTCTATTTTCCACTCCTCCTATACACTGTTATTTCTTCCTTGCATTACTAGTACAGCAGCAAACAGTTTCAGCTGGGCGTTTCTGTCATCTTAACTCTTCTGGCCAATATGGTCAAAACTTCTTTCCTCTGCGCTCTTCAGGTGCCTGTATTTGGACACTTATATGTACATAACGTGATGATTTCTTCTTTTCTTTAGAAAAAGTTGGGTGCCTGCAACTTCCCTTTGTTTCTGGAGAATTTCTGTGCAATGGCTAGTTAAGATGGAGCCCCTTTATTTGAGTAGCTAAATGGAGATTTAGGAGCTTTGTCTTTTGACACCCAAGTTTGAAAAATGTGGCTGCAGGCAGCGATGCAAACTATATAATCTTTCTCCTTTATAATGAGAGAGACACTGAAATACGTTTCTAATAAGTGAGGATAATGTGATGTGGAATATGCAGCCTCTGGGTTACTTCTTGTTGTTTTTTAATTAAATCCAGGAAAGTTTGGGATTTTTAAGAGCTTTGTAAGCTGAGAGTTGTGGAGTACCAGTTGTGTGCAGAACTGCTGTTTTGCTGCTTGAACAGAAACAAGACCACGGCCAATTCACTGGCAAGGTGGAGAAGCCTGAGCAGCTACCATGGGTGCTGTAATTACTGCGTGCTCAGGGTGCCTCAGCTGCCTGAGCTCACATACCATCTTTCATAAGCACTAAATTATCTTTAAAAACAAACAAAAACTACCACATGCTTGCACCGTTTTAGAGACGCGCAACCTATTTTATCACCAGCCGCAACTTGCTAATGGAACAATAGGAACCACCGTAGCCTCCGATGACTGGTCAGAGGATGTTTCATAAGGCCTCTGAGTCATCTCCCGTCTGTTCGTTGCAATGTTTCACCAACCAGGTGCAGGCAAGTAAGAGACTCATCTGCCCTTTTGCCAACATGCCAGCAGCTATAACTGTAAAAACCTCTTTGTCTAAGCTCAGTCACAAGCACTTCAGATAACCCAGTCCCCAAATTTTGTCCCATCACCATGTACTGCCATCAGACTCTTTGTTTCCTTTTTGTTTTCCTTTTGCTTTTTCTCTTGCCTTCTCAAATGCTGGTTTCTAACACCACAGGTCAGTCTTTCACTGCTTTGCTCCGTAAGAAGAAAAGCTATGATAGGGTGCACGTGAAAGCCTGTGCCAGTGGTCAAGCAACAGGAGGCAAATTGTGCACACACAAAAAAGGGCTATGCTCTGCTGTAAAATACAACTCTGTTCAAATAGACTTATTTCAGAATCAAAAAGGCAACTGTTCTTCTGGCTCTGATCTGTCAGGAGAGAAAAGTAATAGCACAACTTTAATTTTCAGGAGGTTTAAGCCCACAGGTGGCCTGCCCCTAGTAGTAAGTCTCAGGTGCTTTGTATGTTGCTGATGGAATAATTAATCCTGCTTGCCTGCTTCTCATAGAGTGGTAAACCAGTGCAGGTATGGCTGCTGAAGGMTATGTGGTCTCCTCTGGATGCTCATGTTTTGAAGTTGAGAATATACCTTATGAGGTCTAGTAATTAGGAGCAGGCTAGAAGAATGAGTTGTTTCTCAGTTTATGTTGAAGAGGAGACTTGGTTAGAAGTTCACTATATTAATATGTTTTTTTAGAAAGTGCTGTACTTGTTCGAGAATGTGTTTGGGTGCACTGACTTTGAAGTGGTAGGTTTTGTATCTTTTTTCCTCCTTCCTTAAAAGATGCTTTAGGTTACTGGCAGTTACTGTAAGTTGGAAGCCATGCTTTACAGCTGTTTGTACATCCACACATGCTCTTCCCTCTGTACATGGAGAGGGTTGCGCAAAATCCTCTAATGATGTTGTGCTGTAGTTGTAAGGTTCAAAATGGTGACTATGTTGTGGTTTCGCATCTGTCTGCAATTGTGCCCTTTAATAATAGACGTACCCCTATRCACGTGTAGAAGAGTTTCTTCTGTTGTTTTTTCCCCCTTTCCTTCAAAGAATCACTGTTCACAATAGCTGCCTGATTTTTTTAATTATGATGATTATTTTTTATTTATTAATTTTTTTAAAAGTGGAAGTATGAGGAAGGGAGACGCCTTTCTTCACAGAGGTCTTTGTGATGTCTTTAGATAGAAGGCTCTATGGTCTAAAACATGTTTAATGAAACTGCATGGTAGGATAAGGTACTAAAAGAAAAGCCAAGTGTTAGATTCTAATAAACCTTTCAATACAGAAAAGCCTAAACATGTCTGGGACTGTTTGGCTAATTGTTAGCTGGTTTGGTATCTTTGCTTAGGCTCCCATTTAAAGAGGCAAAGTATTTGTCTTTGTAGATAAGCTGTGGGCAATTTCTAACCAAAGCCTTTTTGTTGCTGCCTTTAGCTGCGTGACTGTATCGGTGTGGAAGGGGCCAGTTCCGTGACTTTGTCGCTGATTTATATTGGTAGCACAAATCCCTCCCTGATGGAAGAGGAGGAAAATAGTCCCTCTTCCATCGATAGCAAACAACAATTGGAGCAATAGTTAATCACTTGTTTATTTATAGACCAGAATGAGCTACGCTTCCATCTAGTTTGAGTTCCTGTGTATTCAGGCTGTGCGTTTTCCTTTAGACTTCGTAGGGGGAAGTGCTGTGTAGTGTGGGGGTTTGTTTGGTTGTCTTTCCCCCGCCCTCCCCCCCTTTAAAAAAAAAAAAGAAGGGGGGGAGTTTTCTTCTGAAAGCTACAGTGAGCCCACTAGCTTCCCTGGTAAACCGTTTTAATCTTTATGTGCCCTCCATCCCAAGAAATGGCATCAGAATTCAGGGTTACATTTCTGTAATGTCTATACCCAGCCCCGTGAGTGTTTTGGCGTTGTCAGGGAGGATGGAAAGCTGCTCGCTGTCAGAGCTCATTCCTGTGTAACTATTTGCAGGCAGCAGTCAAGGCACTTCCCAACTTTCTGTTCAATATGCTGCACTAACTGAGCTCCTTAAGCTTCCCACTTAAAAGTTGTTTTTATTTTTTCTTCCCCATCCTTAGATCTCTTTCTACAAGCGTCCTTTGAGCTCCACCCAGTATTCCCACGCCTTTCCTGAACAGCGGTGGGACAGGACTGCGTGTAACAGTTGCGCAGTTGTATTACCTATGCTCTATGTGTGGTTTCTTCACTTCTGCCTGGTAGCCCCTTCTTATACTCCTGGGGATTATGTTGGTGCTTCTAGCCCCAGCCTCTAATGGAAGCAGTGACCGAGGACATGTCTGTGACCTTTCTAAGCAGAGCCTTCCATCCTGGAGGTATGATCTGTGTTTCTACTTCCTAGATGCATCATCAGGCTGCCAGATGACTTCACTTCCCTGTTCTGTAGCTGCAGCCTGTCCTTTTTGCTGTCCTACCCAACTTTGTGTCAGTGATTAACTTTGCCATGAAAGAGCTTTAGAGTCACTCTGTTTAAGGGAAACATTTCACGTAGTGACTGAGCTGACCTCATAGCTCACAGCTGCCAAAAGGGATATTCCCCTTCCCATCGCCCACTTGCTGGTGCTGACTCTGGCGCTCATTTGGCCCCTCGGTGGACCTATCCGGCTAACTACGTGGGCACCCTTCCCTCTCCTTCTAGATACAAAACCGCCAAAATAAGTTCATTTCTGCTGGGCTAGTTTGCTGGTTTAGTGGCTGCATCAGCTCAGGTAGGGATCAGATGAACATAGAGAAAGCAGCAAGAAGGAATATGTGGAGGTGGGTGGTAGGGGGAAGGGAACCACTTTTTTCAGCCTCAGTGAGCTCTCAGATTGTCTCAGCTGCCTCCTGCAGCCCTACTTTAATAGATGACCTGCTGGCTGGACTATACCCATATAAATGCCGTGGCTGGGATGGGTTTGTCATAGTTCAGGTGAGCGGGACCATTGCTGGTGGTGTGCGATGCCCAACAGCTATCAAATAGCTGCCGGGACAGATTTACAAATATCAAGTCCCATGGCCACTCCAATGGCTCTACGGCAGCAGGATGCCAGAGAGAGACCTGTGGACACAGTCCTTAGCACAGAAAATCTGGGTCAGATTTAGGTGGCTGTAACTCATGATTCCTTTTATTAGTGAATAAGAAACTATCCCTGTAAATCATCCTAGTAAGAGTCCTGCTGATTAATGCCTCATGGTTATCAGCCACGTTTTGTGGCCAAGTATTGAGCCAACTTTTAGCTTGTCTAGTTTGGTATCACATTAATTCTTCATGTAGCGTGAGGTCTTTTAGGCAAGATGTTACGTGGTCTAGTGATTCTAGCACATTGGACTAGCCCAAGTAGATGCTATTGGAAGAGTTGTATTTATCAATCATACCTATAACCCTGCCAAAAAAACCTCACCCCAGCCCAAAATGAAAGGTTTGTTTGACAATACTGAAAGGCATTAATTACATTTTTAGCATCTCCTCAAATTCCTTGTTGATGGCATCCCAAATGGATAGTTCCATTATTTTATGTAAGGATGAGGTCAGGCTAATTGACTTATCATTACCTCTGCTTTCCTCTTGTCCCTTTACATTTTGGGATTATGCTGGCAATCCTTCAAATGCTCTGAGTTGTGCTACTGTTCCAGGATCTGTTAAAAATCAGTATTATTAGTACAGAGCATCTTAGCCATTTTGTTAGGCATGTGTTATGTGACACTACTTAATTTTGAAAACGTTCCCCTTCAGCAGGATGCTGCCTCATCTTTTCCTCAGTTACAAGTTGCACCTTTTCTGTTGCATAAGTTTAAGAAATGCTTTTTCAAAGTATTGTTTGTCCAAATACTGATACCTGTGGATGCAAAAGTGAAACCAATCAATCTTCTAAACCACTCAAGTAGGCAGCCACTCGATTCCTTCCTTGCATAACTTCCATTTTCCTCTTCCAAGAATCCATGAGGTTTGTTATCTTTTTGTATTTTATCTTTGAGGAAAGGGAAATTGCCACAGCAGAGAGCCTTTACACCAACTCGCAGGTCCCTAGGATACTGTGGTAGTCGTGGGTGGGTTCTGGCCCTTTGCATGGATTTAAAGTAAAAGGAGTTGAGAAGGGCTAGGTTCTCCAGCAGACAGTCCAAACCACAGAAGAGAGCAAAACTAACTGTAACGGGTGGGACCGTAGCACAGAAAAACTTCAGCCTTGCATGTTAGGCTTTCCCTGAGTSTTGTTCAGTAGAGGAGCTTCCCAAGGAGGAGGAAGACAGCCCTTTCTGAAGGGAGCTAGTGTGAATGCTTGATGGCAGAGTGTCATCTTCACTCACCTCTGCTGCAGATGCACCTTTAAGGGATAGATGCTTGTGAAAGATGCATGCTCAGTGTGAATAAAAGCATGATGTACAGAACCCCTTGTGGAAAATGAACGATTTTGTATGTTTTGGATACTGTTAGGTATTCATTTTGTTCTGTGGGGAAATGAACAGATGCAGTGTGTGTGTATGCATGCACATGAAAGTACATATATGGATGTATACATAAATATAGAAGTATGGTTTCCTAAAGGATTCAAAAGTACCTTAGCTTGAGTTAGCTATTCCTAATGTGGTGACAGAGTAAGTAAATAAAGCAGCCGCTAGGCAGTGTAGTATGCCAGCATGGGAATGCATCGCCTTACCTGGGCCTTTAAATTGCAACCACTGTTTCATTTACCACTTGGGGGAGACATTAAAATTAAAGCTTATCTTCAGAGCTCTGGTAGTGGCCAGTGAGGGTCACCTTTTTCTAGATTGCCATGTTTGGCACACGGTATATAAGATTTGTGCGTTACTACACTTTACTTGGTTTGGGTGGATTGTGCTAATGCTTTCCTGAATGTCTTTTTTGTATTCCTCCAGTTCTAAGATTTTTATCTATTGCCTTTTTGATTGGATATTCCAGTCTAGCTTCACTTAGGACAGGCACTAAACTTGAACTGCCCAGCAGTAAGTAAAAGTATTTGTCTTCAGGCCTCCCGCTTTGTCTTATGGTTAGCTCCTTAGAGACAAACTAAAGCTGCAAATAATGATGCAGATCTGTAATAAGCCTAAAAAAATTTTATCATTGTTTTAGTTAGCACAAGAAATATGCAAATCCAACTGTAATAATTAATGTACCTGTTTCCTTGCATCAGAGTCTCTTCCTTATTTGTGGCTCAAGGTAGTGTTGAGGATCCTTCTCCAGTATGTGACTTCTCTGAAACCGTGACTGGCTGAGAGACCCTTTCCTTTTGACAAGCCTCTTTCTTCCTGCCAGGATTTCTGTAATTTGTATCATGCTTTGCTCTTATTCTTTTCTGCTCTTGATCCCAATTCTGTTGTCAGTCCTTTTATTTTTATCAACTTCTTAATCTCTTTTAAAGCATCTGTGTGTCAGCATCTAGTTTCTTTGTTCTGCCTCTGGAAGATACCGCTGATCTGCACCCAGGCACTCGTGGAGAGGGTGAAGAAAACTGGCTTCTCTGGGCTTCAGCTGTCCTCTTGCCTCTCTTTGAAGGTGAATTGTTCATGGTAATGACTYGCTATCGTTACCTCCCTGTGGAATTTTAGTTCATTGTGGTAGTTAGAAAGTAATCGAATGACAGTGAGCAGACTTCCCTCTGCTTTAGGCGACCCTGTGATRATGATTTATTTATCGTTTTTGTTTCAGCAGGAGCTATGAACCCCTGTCAAAGATCAGGGCTCCACTGTGCACATGAAGGCTGTGCGATGTAATGGAAAGATGGTTGCTGTCTCAGTGAATTTGCAGTTGAGGCGTTGAAGCGTTTTGCTTTCATGTGCCAGGAGCATTTGAGACTTTGACTGAAGGAGAGAGGGTGAGCTGGGACAGGGGTGCAATAGCAGGTCCTTTGAGAGACGCTGTGAAGGGGGTCTTTRACGGATTCGTACGGTACATTACGCGTGCAACAGTATGTCAGATGTTAAAAACCCAAGAGTCAAAGGAACAGGCGACAGTAATGGACTTTCCTTTGTTAGCAGAGAGCAATGATTACAAATTGCATCCAGGAGCCTGCCAGATAAACAGTTTGAGAAAGAACATGACCGATATGAGAGCAAAGACGCTTCATTAAAATTAGCTCGTCCTGTCACGTGCACAACTGCTTCATGGAGAGGAGGACTGCGGCTGTGTGGATTATGGAAGATCCAGAAAAGCAGGCTGCAGAGTAAGCTGTCATGTGCTATGACACCGAGTAATGCAAATCAACTCTGTTCCAGGAAAGCCATTTCCACGTCAGCCTCTACATGAAAATTATCTGACTTGAACAAGGGTTTCTTTATAAAGTTAAGAGAATTATTCTTAAGGATTGGAATTTGTCTGTGTCATGGAGGAATGGCCAGAATGGACTTCAAAGTGCAGTGTGAAGATGAGATAATGTACAACAAGCACTTTTTTTTATAACCAGTAGCCCAGAGGGGAACATGTCAGCTTAAAAAGTATATTTCTGTCTGAACGGTCCAACCTGCTGTTTTACAAGTAATGCATGGTGTTACTGCATTTTTCAGTGATTAAAGAAGGAAAATACCTTTCAGTCCATTCTGCTCTGGGTTTGACACTTTGTGCATACCCAGTGTTGCTATTCCTGTGTGTAGTTGGTTGCTCAGTCTCCTTACGGCTTGAATGGGTGATTCAGAGCTCCAGGAAACCCCAGTTGCTTTTGTTTTGCTTTTAATCTGGATGGCACTTGGGAGCAACACTTGAGCCCGCTTTTTTTAGGCAGTTTTTCAAGTTTGGAGACTCTTCTTGAAGTTTTCTTCCTGAGATCCTTTCATCCAGTCTGTTTGAAATTCTGCTTTTCCTTTGGCTTTGTTTGGCATCTATTCAACTGCCTTCTGTTTTGTAGTAGGTATCAGCCTTTGTTAGTGGCCCACGATAGGTTACTCGGGCTGGTGATGGTGATTGACTGCTCAAGCACACTGAAAGGTGATTGAAATAATTTCCCAGCTCTTCCTGTCTCATGCCTATGGTTGCTGAAGGGTATTCTGCTAGTGCTGGGGTAGGGAATAAAAGTTATGCATATTCCTGGCTCTACCTACTTTGTCTCTTACAAGATGAATTGACATTATGAATAGGACTGAGTTACTCCTCTTTCCTGTGGGCTCAACTCTTGTCAGTTCATAGGTACTCAGGAAGTCATGAATAAGGTGCAAAGAAAAAGAGGAGGCTGAGTTTATTTTCTSTATTTCCACAAGCCTTTGAAACCCACTTCTGTACTTCCACTCACTGTTCATGTGTGCAGGAGTCTTGAGGTTGGAAGGATTGTCTCTTCTTCCCTTCAGAAATTAATGATGTTGTTCCTTGGTGACCACAGTGCTTTGCTGCTTTTCACGAAGGGAGCTCCAGACATCCTTCATTTCACTTGTTGTGRTATTAAAATCAATGCAGCAAAACACAGAGCTCTGGACTCGCGCTATTTAGATGCATGTATGGTAGCTTCTCTTGTTTAATTCTGGGGCTTTGCAGCCAGCACCAGTGCTATTGCATGATGTAGCAGATTGTCATTTGTTCCCTGAAGCATTCTCACTTCCAGTGGGTCCTTCTATGCTGCTTCATGTGGCGGGTTCAGCCACCTGCCAGGACGTGGGATCACTCCTCCAGAGGTGTTTGTGCCTCCTTTGTACCTGAATGGTGTGGAAATTAAATGTGTGTGTGTGTGAAGTGTAATTTAATAATTTGTGGTGGTTTTTTATTTGTTATTGGGAATGATGGAAAATGAGAGAAACAGAGGGATGAAAATCTGAGCAAGAAAAGAAAAATAAAGAGGCATCCTTTCTCCTTGTGGCATCAGAATACTCCCAGTTTTCAAGTCATGGGGAGCAGGCAGAGTCTCCAGTATTAATTTCAAGTTTATCATAGGCTGTCTGGTATGTACAGTATTATAGCATCTTTCCTATAATTAGGGGTCAGACAACATTGTCATTGTCAGCCCCCTACTATAATGGATTAGAACTTGCATAAAATAACTAGCTATGAGCTGAGATTTTATGTGCGCTCTCAGACTGAGAGCCAGCACTTCCTTTATTTTTAATCTGGCATACTTAATTATAGGCGGGTCTGAGAGCACCACAAATTAAGGTTGTGTGATGCTCCCATTATACAACTCTATTGTCAATTGCCTATTGCTTTATCAAACTCTAAGCAGCTGGGCTTGAAGTTTTCCAGGGCTGGTGTCTGCCTCTAGGTGGAATTACTGAAAAATTTCAGTTAAAATGAGCTCCATATTTTCTGAAACAAAGGCTAAAGGAAAACGTTGGTTTGTTTGTTTTATTTTTGGGATTTTTTTTTTGTTTTGGTTTGGTTTTTTATTTTATTTTTTTATTACTCTTTAGAGGTGGTGTTTGATTTTTATATTAGCTTTGACGCAGGGATTCAATATTTGGTAAGAGGAGGTGTTTTTTGTCAGTGGATGTACTTTTTGCCTTTCTCAGGCAAATTTGGGCAAATTGTAGGTCTTTGGAAAAATTGCAGTTAGCACACATTCACTGGAATGTCTTATGTTTATATATAATTTTAAGCTAATATTTCCGATTCTGTCTTTGCTAAGCATATTCCCACCCTTTGTCTGTGCTGAGGGTTGACTAGACAGCAAGTCCCTGAGAGCAGTTCARCCTGCTCCAATTACAGTGACTGAGAAAAGCATTTCTGTAATGGATCCCCCATGCGATAGYGCCAATGAGGCTTGGGCACAATAACTGCAAGCGGGGAGCCTGTCTCACCTCTCCACCAGCCCTTTTCCCCTTGGTTCACCCACCACCTGTGTGCAGCGCTGCCGGGGAGGTGGGAAGGGTTGTCTACTGTGGGTGTCGAAGTGATAAGAAAGGAGGGGACTTGTGCAAGCAGTCCTGGGATAAATCGCTGCATGGAGGATGGTGAATGGCTGATATGAAACAGCATGGCACTGTGTTGGGAAGGGATCGGTTGGGGAGCTTGTGACAAGAGGTGAGGCAGAGGCTGGGCGAGGGGAGCAGTGCAGGTTTGCCCAAGTGAGAAGCAGAGATTGGGGCTGGGAGTGGCGGCAGGACCATGGATGAGGAAGAGCGGGGATGTGGCGGTGGTGCCAGAGGAGCAGATGAGGGCTCGCTGGTGAGGTGTCAGCACCCAACAAGGAGCTTAGCATTTTGGTTTAGAAACTCTTCCATTTTGCTGTTTTTTCTGTCGGAGGAAGTATTAGAGAGACCCTCTGGCAGGCTGTGCCTCACAGCTCCCTTGCGTGAAAGATAACCTGCTTCGTCTGTCAGCTCCACCATTAGCTCACTTGGCAAAGGTCTCTGCCATAGTTCTAGGGTCTTTTGATGACCCCTGGGGATGCAAAATGATGCAATGTGATGGATTTTTAATGAGCTTTTAAAAAGCCTGAGAACTTGCACAGAAAACTGCATTAAAGGCACACTATTGAGCTTGTAAAGTCAAGCACACACAAGTTAGGAAATGCCAGAACAAAGCTGGACTGTGGACCATTAATTCAGGCGCTCTGTACACTATGAAATGATCTCTGGTGCTCTGATCCCATCTGTTTCTGGTCAGCAGGACCTCTGCCACGTTCAGTGCACTGGATGGATGGTGGCCCCTTGATGTTAACTTTAAAAATAAATAAATAAAATAACTATTTCATGTGCCATGTAACCATGAGGTCTATCTGCATTTATCCAGAACTGTCTAAAGGGAGGTGAATTGTCCCTGCAGTCTGTCAGAGCTGCTCATTTGAGACTACAAGTGGGGAAGATGCCTGGAGGTTTGTTCCAGTAACTCTTTTTGTCTATGCTTTGGTGCCTGCCATCCTGCCATACGTACACTGACAGGCTGGTCTCAAAAAGGGAGGAAGGACTGTGTTCCCCACCTCGCCTTCAGTCAAGGAAGATGTCTCAGGCCCAAAATCACTGAGAGGCATTGAGCCTTTTGGAGCAATTTTGTCTTTCCCAAGGCTTTCCATGGCAGGGTGCAACTCCGTGCAGCCCTTGTGCCAGCTGGTTCTTAATAGCACTGAGTGGCTCTGTACGTACTGTTGCTGTTGAGGAATGTGGTACAAGACCTGAACTCTAAAACCGGTTCCCTGATAGCAACAGACATCAAGCAAGTTGTTTGATAGACTAGAACTGCATGGATTGAAAAATGAAAGGCAGCTGAGGTACGTATGCGCTAGTGGGAATACAACTTGGCTTTGCCTGCACAGCACATCACTACTTGATGTGTATGCTAGATGACATTTCAGGAATGCAGCCACCATAGCACTGCAACCCCTTTTTGACCCTATGAAATAATGGGCCAGAGTACCTCCTTTATGGCAATGAAAAGCCAGAACGGTCAGGCTCCCAAGCAGACTTTCCTCCCTCGATTTAAACATGAAACTGCATCCCTCATCCATATCATTATTCCTGCTATGTAGGAATGGTTGAGATGCATACAGAAACAGGCGCCATGTTTTCTGCAAATGGAGTTGCATCACTAGGATATGAACTTGCATAACAATTAGGAAGACTAATTAAGCTGAAACTTCATGTCCTTTTAATTATGCAATTAAGATGTCCAATTACAAAATTAAGATATGTAATTACATGGGGAGGAAGAAAAAACTTTTTGAAATTTTACTATGGTTTCTGAAAACTGTGTTTCTAGCAATGCACCTCTTTATGCAAACTTCAGTCTTCCTGGCTGAAGCAAGAACGTTTATGGCCTTGAGGTGGTACCATTTTCTTCTGTGTGCCTCACAATATCTGTGTGAATAAAAAGGGGGAAGAGGAAATTGGTCCTTAAGAAAGGTATGGTACCAGTGGTTCTAGGGAGCGAAAGGAAAGCTCAGCCTGTGGTTAAGGCAACGGGGCTGTGACATGAGAGCTTCGCTTCGCTATCAGCTCTGACCCAGGCTTCCTGCGGACATTGTGTATGGCCTCACATATGCACCAGACCTCAGATCTGCTGTGGACACTCCTCCTGGTGAGGAGACCACCCTTTACATCCATGTGGGGTGGAGGTCCCACCTCCTTTCCTAAGGATATATGTTGCTATAAGGATACAACAGACTCTGCTGCTGTTGACCTCCATCATTTTGTTTAAAGGTGTTGAGCCAACGATGAAGGGCTGAAGCTGTGGATTTATGACTCTTGTTCTTTTGCTCTTTATTTGGAAAAGTCACCGCCCAGTGTGAAGGGGCTGCACTCTGAGAGAGGTGATGAAATATTGTCATTGGCCTGCTGTACAGACCATCTGTCTCTCCCAGGGCTACTCTGGAGCATGGTGAAGCGTGTTGCTTTTCTGTATGGGCTTTTTCATTTAAGTGGCCTTGATTCAACTGCTAATTTTTTTTCTTTTTTTTTTTTTAAATCAAAGCAACCCCCAAAACTTTAAACGCACTGTGACAACCTGCAGCCTTATTACAACCAGTCCCTTGAGCCTTCGGTTCTCTTAAGATAAGAGACACTAAAAAAATTGTTCAGCAGACCAGAACAGTATGGATTAAAAAATGATTGTTAACAGATAGATGAAGTATAAATTTAATATTGGGCATATAATTTGGCCTTTCCTGCACATTATTCCTGGTGCATTAGCAAATGTTTCAATGAAATAATAATCCTATGGTCGTTTAGGTTTTGCAGCTGGAAAACATCTGCCCCTGTGGAGGCAGATGGTGCAAGTGTGTGTAATGTCTGTCTTTTTCTTGTGCAATTATGTCAAAATTAAAACACTGGGAGTGCATGCAAGTGATTAAGGAGAGCAAGTGTTACATGGAATTCTGATTATCTCTGAAACTGATATTACAGCCCTACAAATTCATAGTTAAAAAGTATAGATTTGTTGAGCTTGAAAATGAAATTGCAGTACTCTCATACCCTTATCCCAAACTGGCTAAAGTCTCTTTTGAAGCTTACCTCTAGAATGTACTGAAATTATATTTGTGGATATTCTGTGTCTTTTTTTGGAGGAATAGTAATCATTCCTTACCCTGAGCCTGGTATTCTGTGCAACCAAGTGTATTTCCTTTCAGCAAAAACCTCCATTTTCACCAYGGGTACTGCTAGGTAACAGTAAAGGGCAATTTGGTAACCTTTGTTGACCAAGGTTAGAACAGGTTATAAGAGGGATTTACTTTCCCTATTTTTCTCTCTTCTGCTTTGTGAGAGAGTGCGTCAGGACCTACCTCTCTTTTGGGGATGGACAGCTGATTTAATTTTGTGTTTTGTTTTTCTTCTGGTGAGTACACTTTCTGGAGGTAATAACCAGAGGTGGTTGTATCCATCTGGGGTGCTATCCGCTTTGGCTGCAATACTCACCCACTTGCAAGACCTGGGTTCTGCGTGTTCCTCTATCGGAGTGGGGCCAGATAATGATTTTCTTTTTTTTAAGATCATTTTAATGATCTTAAATATCTTGAGCATCAGACTAGAGGAAAGATATGTGTGATGGCAGCTCTCCAGTGACCCTGCTGCAGTATTCGTAATGCAAAATTTCCCAGAGAGGGCTAAGAGCAGAAAGTCTAACTCTGTAGCCAGGCGGGAATGATATCAATGTTTTGGTGAGACTGTGCTGTCTAGGCAGTGCTYCCAGGAATGCTTGTATATTTTTATATGAGCCGCCATTGTAATGTTGGGGAGGCTACCATTATTTTGTACATTATCACTACTTTGTGAGCAAAACACATCCCAGTGTTAACTGGGATCTGGTATGGGTATATGTAAATAGAGGCAAATAGGTGAAAATGCATGAGGATTATCTCTTGTTTGGCAGGAATGATTTCCATTATCTCAGCAAAATACTTTGTTTTCCCACTCAGTCTTCCAAAATAACGCACCTCCCAGCTCCCAACAATGAGATTAAATAACATCACTTTTTTATCTCTGAGTGTGCTAGTTTATAGCTTTCAGATATTATTAGGTTGTGCGTTACTTAGATGTAGAAGGAATGACGCACTTTCTCTACTGAGAGAAATTTGGGGTAATTTCAATGGTACGTTGAACTCTATGATGCAGAATTGGCAACTCTGTAATGTTATCTGCTACACAAATTGATTGCACTTAATGGTAGACTGTATAATACTTTTTCTTGCAGTACTGATCAGTACTGACCTGGCTGGGCAGATGGCTAGTTCTGTTGATTATATATCCATCACAACTTATGTTAATTATCTGTTGATTTTAACTCTTTCTCCTTATTTTTTGCATGGTGTTTTGTGGAGAGAAGTTCATATTTCAGAGAGCTTAAATCTGCCATGCTGGCCTACAGGAATGTATTTGGCATGTTAACTTTCTTTTAACAGTCGTGTTTAATATATACAGAGAGCATCTAGCTCTGAGAGGCCATTTGAACGTCTTCAAAGAGTTATTGAATTGTTTATTGATCTACTTCATTACTGCTGTTCCTCTGGTTCCTTTTGATGTCTTGTCACTTTGTTCAAAATATAATGCCAGGGTTTTAAATTAATAGTTGTGCAGGAAGCCCTACATGTGTAAATATTAGGGCATGTTTCTCCTTTGAGTGAGAATGTGCTAGATTGTCCAGTAAATATTGCTGCCATCAGAGTTTTATCCTTTTTCATGGCCCTTCCTTTGCACAAATACTCCTTCCTCTCTTCCTCTTAAGAAAACTGAAGTGTCTGAGGTTTTATCTTTTAGGTTTTACAACAGTCTAATCTCTGATTCTGCCATTGGAAGCTTACAGACTAGTTCCTTGCTTAGGAAAATAAATTTGATTAATTTTCCCTCCTTCCCTTTAATCTTTTCCATGTGTCTCTCTTACATTTGTTAAAGTCATGAACTAAAAGTGCCTGCTGATTTTTTTTTTTTTTTTTTTTTTTTTTTTTTTTTTTTTTTTTTTTTTTTTTTTTTTTTTTT